>OU015490.1:159522644-159660144 GCA_907164885.2 Dolomedes plantarius | reverse complement strand
GTATACTAACCCTATTGGATTTACTCACCTCCATGTTAACCTATGGAGAAAATCCGTCTACTGTTTACAGCTACATACTAAATGCTGATAGCCAATGAAGATGGTATTTTCAGATGGACCGAAATTTTCTGCACCTTGCAACAGGATTCATTTTAAGAATTTCGTACACCAAAGGAATTTAGGAGCGTTTAAAACACACTAGACAAAATTTTCCCCCCGCATAATTGAAATTTAAAAATTTTATTTGCATTAAAAAAAACGAAAAATGCCCCAAGGTGTCAAATTTCTTTCTGTATTACGGAGTACAATTAAAAAAAAAATCTTTCAATCGAAGTCGGCAATAACTTGGACACATTTTCTCCATAGATTAACAATGAGGTGAGCGAATCCAATAGGGTTAGTACACAGCAGCTTTCAAGGAGCAGCCCACCGTTGTAAAGAATGATAATAGAGTATTTGTCTAAATAATTTATAAAGTAGCGTTATTTAAAAGATCTGATTATGATTGTCTTGCTAACTATTAAAAGGAGTCTTTTCTTGCTAGACGAATCTTGTAAGTACCTTGTAGTTTTATTGACATGTGATTTTTGAAGAGTTACGAAGATTGGTATTTTATGATTTAATGTTTCTTGCTGAATTCTGAATAATATTCTGTTGTAGTATTGTAAGTTAAGTCCATTCTCGTAGCGCGATGCTTGTAAATTGGTATTACCCAGTATACGTAATTTGGATACTACCGGCCAAAGATTAAGGCTGCTGTGTATTAACCCTATTCCCTTCGCTCACCTCAATGTTAACCTATGGAAGAAATGTGTCCAAGGATTGCCGACTTGGATTGAAAGATTTTTTTTAAATTGTACTTAATAAAGAAAGAAATTTTACACCTTGGGGCATTTTTTGTTTTTAAAAAAAATAGGACTAATATTTTAAAATTAAAATTATTTGGGGGAAAAATCTGGTCTAGTATGTTTTAAATGCACCTAAATTCCTTTGGTGGAAGCAATTCATAAAATGAATCCTGTTGCAAGGTGCAGAAAAGTTCAGGCTATCTGAAAATGCCATTTTTTATTGGATTATCGGCATTTATGGAGCTGTCAAAAGTAGATACCTTTTCTTCATAGGTTAACATTGACGTGAGTGAATCCCATAGGGTTAGTACACAGCAGCCTTATGTACAAAGGGTGGTACTACATAAGGCGGAACCATGCTTGGTGACCCTCTCGCGTAGCCACCATAACTTGTAAACAATTTGCGAGCTTTAGGGTACGCAGATGTTTCCAGAATTCCCCTTACACATACACTGCTGGATTTTATCACCAAATCTGTTTGTTTACCTTATAACTGAGCTATTTTGACTAATTTTCCGAAAAGTGAGGGTACTACAAACGCCGTAATTCGTTGGTCAGCATAGGCATAGCGCCAGGGGGGCAAGTGCTCCACCAACTTAACTTGAAATAAATGGAAACGTTAATAGAAGTTCTGTTAATATCGGAAAATTGTAGAAAACATTTAAGAAAGTTTGTTTTTACCCGCTTTTTCAAACTGTGAAACTGAAGATTCCGATTATGTATTTAGCCTAAGCATAGTTTTTAACAATGATATGACCCATAAGAAGAATTCGATGCTATATTTTTTTTCTCATTTTATTTATATTATGTTTATTTTTCTCATTGTATAACTTTTGAATACTACTCAAACATCAATTCTATTGCTATTCAGTTTAAAAAAACATCATAATATTTCATATTTTAAGGTACGTCAGGAAGTCAGTACGCTAAGTAGGACAATAACTGAATTCAATTCGTGCTTCCCCAAAAGTTAGAAGCACGCTACATCTATGTCGGCCAGGAAGCTCTTCAGTAGCGTCCTGACCATTAGTCAAACTTATGACAATAAATCAGGGTGGGAAAAAAACAAAGCATCGCTAAGTAAGACACATAAGGCGTATATCTGTTCCGGTGGGTTAAAAACAAAAGGAGGATATTCCATGAATGAAATTAAAAAATGAGAGATCCTCACATGGTCCGGCAGAATGCAACAGCAGAAGTTTAAAGACCCGTTATCAAAACATGACTTCGGAAGACATTCATTTTCATAAGTTTTACAAAACAGGCAGATATCAGGCTTACAACCTTTACAAAATGCAGAACTGATAGTGTAAGAACGCCGTATATCATGCTAGAATGCATGCGTTTTAGTTCTTTAGAAATAGAAGTTCAAACATTAAGTAAAAAAAACCTTAAAATATTCACTATAAATAAGTTTAAGAAATCTACTCGCGAATTTCGACAGCCGTTTGGCTCAACTCCAATAGAAGAAGGAACGTAATGGCTTTCCGAGTTTATACCAAGAAAGGGAATTTTTTAGCAAATTAGAAATCATCCCCCAAAAAATTTAATTTCCATAAGATGCTAGAACGCTGGAATTACCATTAGAATAAATAAACATTTTTAAGTCCAGGTACACAAATCTGTTTGTCTACGTATTTCAAATTTCAAGCGACATTTTAGGCACTAATTAATTTTCAATGTAATCGCAATAAAAACAAATTAAAGTAGCACAATTATTTAAAATATTTAAAATTTTTTTTGAGATTACGAAACTATACAAAATAGTACTATATCCTTAAGCTTTTTAAAAACTTCTCTTTCTTACCTTCTTCATACACATTAATTTTTATTTATTTATGTATGTATTAAAATACCTAGAGGCGTAGTTACTTAAAACAGATGCTAAAAAATGTAGACAGAAGTACTTAATGATTAATTCTTAACAGTTCGAGACACAGTTAAATACGATGACTTTAATAGAGCGGGGGGGGGGGGAGAAATAATGTCTGCTGCGTATGATATTCCCATTCTTAAGATATATATGGCTTGGTGCAAGAAGTGCCTAAGTCAGTTTTCTCCAAGATGACTTTGTTTGCTTATGTCTCTTAAAAAAAATATTACTTTCAATATAAGAAGTACCCAAGTCTGTCCAATGATTTAGAAAACACTTTTAAAGCATCGAACAGATTTAGGTACTTCTTACATTGAAAACAATATTTTTTTAAAGAGACATAAGCAAACAAGGCCATCTTGGAAAAAACTGACTTACGCACTTCTTGTACCAAGCCACAAATACAGAGGCTGTGCACACATTTTTTAGACGATGTATATTGTATTCACAAAACTAAATTACATAAAATTCTTGTGTTTTAAATGTTCTATTTGACATCCCTTATTCTGAAATATCTTTTGACACTGCAATTTCCAGAATAATAATGCCTTTTGAAGTGTCAGAAGAGGTATTCTATCCCATTCCTCCTGAACAGCTTTCCAGAGTCCTGTAAGGGTTTTGGGACGACGTTTGGATAATGCAGATTTTAAAAGTCCGAAAGCACAAAAATACATAGGTGATACATCGGGAGATTTAGTAGGGATATCAGTGAAGGGTATGGCCTTGATACCAGTTTTTTGTTCCATTTCTTTTAGGAAATTTACAGTGGATTTTGATGTGTGACTGCTAGCTTTGTCCTGATGGAGTCTCACAGATTGATGGCACTGTGGGTAAAGCGATGGTATTTCATTCAGAAAAATTGGCGATAAAATATGTTCCTGATAGTATTTGGAGATAATCTTGACATTTTTTCCACTCTCTTTATTTTTAACTTGCCATTATAAGAAAAACAAGCAACAATCATGATTCCCTTAGAAAACTTTCTTTCGATTCTTTGAACCATGTAGTTAAATTTTTTTCTCCCCTTTTATGATAATACATGGCTCTTTTTTAGTTGCAATCATTTAAATACACCCATGGTTCATCTATTGTGACAATTTTTTTTCCATTTTTCATTGGATAAGTGTTTCTCATATAGAATTCTGCAGCGTGTCCTGCGTTCAGCGATATGATTTGGAAGAAGACGATGCACATTGCGTTTTTTCGCTTTCTTAAGATTTAAATCAACGTTTATCATTTTGTTTACAGTGGACACCGAGCATTTTAATGATTTTGCAACTGTCCTTTGACTAGGGGGATTTTCTTTTAACATTAAACAACGTACCTTTGCAATAGTCGAAGATGCCCGTTTTTTCCTTGGATACTTGTTTGGAATTTTTGTCCCACTTGAGGCTCCAATTTGACGTTTTTTTCCTTTCTTGTTGACGATATTACCTACCGACGCTTTAGATATCACAAAATGACTCTCACATCGTTTTTGGATAACGGAGTATGCATATTTCTCTTCGGAAAGAGCATAAATGTAGCCTTCGAACCACTGCTTTGTTAAAAACGCCATTTTGAATAAAAACAAAACTTTCAAGCCGCAGATGATAATTTTGACTTTTAAAAACATAGTACAATTGCAAATATTTCTTTTGCAGCAAACGATTTTTTATTACCGCTTACCAAAATCGTCTAAAAAATGTGCGAACAGCCTCTGTATATATATATATATATATATATATATATGTATTTATGTATGTAGGATTTATGCAAATTCTCTGGCCATAGTGATGTTCTCTGTTGCTATGGCGTTGCCAGAGACACATCGAACCCTTATCGCTCCTCTACGTCATTCCTTGAGGGAACGGTCAAGAGAGAGAGTTGAATGATCCGACTCTTAAAGCCGCTCAACAGAGGGGTGTTTTCTTGTGCCCCCACGCGAGAGGGTGCAGGATTTCAGGAGAGAAGGGAGAGAGACCCCGTTGAGGGTAGTTGTGTGTTTTTCTGTTCCGTGCGTAGGCACGAGGGATTGTATTTTGCAACGGGGCGAGTCAAGGCCTGCGTTTTGGTATATTGAAGGGAAGCTAATCGTTGTGCTTCCGTGATTATTGTAATATTGCACCGGGACTGTAAAAGTAGGATCTCCGGCATACCATAATTGCTTTCTATATTAATAAACGTTTATTGTTAAGTTTAAGAAAGTACAGTTGACTTATGACTCAAGTGTGTAATTATTGGACACCCCCTAGACGCCAGCCAGCTACGTAGACAGGAAAGTCTACAAAATTTGACCGGATGAACTCTGTGGACAATTAAATATCGTCATGTTGAAGTGAATTGGGATACCTTCTGTGAAATTTTTGAGTTGTGTGAGAAAAATTATTAATTTGTGTATTAAATTTGTGTATAATAAATAAGTCCTGTTTTCAAATTCTTCCTTTTGGTAAAACGCAGAGCAATCGCGTGATCTAGCAATTAATTAATCCCCGGGAGAACCATGACATGGGCACGTGAACTCCACGAGACTAAATTCGTCCAGTTAAAAAATAAGTAATTTAGGCTCTCTGGTGTCAGTATCACCAACCAGTCATTTAATATTTGCCTGAACAGAAGCCTTTTCGCTCTTCGCACCTAAATCTCGTTACTGTCAGATCTGCTGTCCACGGACGCCAGAAGTCCGTTGGTCACGACTGTCTTAACTTTGTCATGGAATCAACTCTCCGCGACCCATCCTGTTGCATGGACGTCGGGTAAGTCCAGTGGCCACTGGAGCTATAATTCCTTCGTAATGCTTATTAATTAAATAAAAGTGATTTCCTGGATATCGTTTGTAATCTGTATTCCTCTTCTATGGCTCCGTGTTTGTTTCTCTCATCACCCAACGAGCGACTACATCTGTATGATCAACACTTCGGCTGACTACATCTCCCATAAGTTAATTCGCATCAATTCCCATGTGTATAAATTGATTCGGTTGTGATTATTATCACAATATATATATACACACACACACACACATTATATATATATATATATATATATATATATATATATATATATATATATATATATATATATATATATATATATATATACACATATAATATATATATAATAACGCCCAACTAATATTAATTGTCCTATATCATATAGCGCATATAGATTGGTGCAGAGTTCTCTGCCTCCAGACCCCCGACTCCTGTCATCACATTAGTCACGGTAACATTAGACACGGTATTTAGAACCACCCCCATTCCCGCCCGCAAGGTTTCTTTGATGTGGTGTCTCCCCCGACCCCGCTCGACACCATTTGACCCGCTGACTCCCCACCCCTTTCTTTGATGGACCGCCAGAGGAGGCGATCCACGCATAGTACAGAGTACAGTGTG
This sequence comes from Dolomedes plantarius, assembly GCA_907164885.2. Classification (NCBI taxonomy): domain Eukaryota; kingdom Metazoa; phylum Arthropoda; class Arachnida; order Araneae; family Dolomedidae; genus Dolomedes; species Dolomedes plantarius. Next base: position 159,654,049 of record OU015490.1, on the reverse strand, counting down.
AACATAAATCACTGGATTTGTTGTGATGATAATTAATAGTTTTGGAAGTGATTAAAGTTAATATTAATATCGGGTATTCAGATAAATAAATTAGTAAAGTAAGTAAATTTTAGTAACGATTGTGCTTTGTTTTAATCAATTTATTAAGCCTCTGCTAAATATATGTAAGGGTTATACTTGTGGTGATCAGATATTAATTGATTTGATTAATGTCATCGCATTTGGAGAAGGTGCGCAAGTTTCTCTAAATGTTTTGACATTGAGAAGAATTAAGTTTGAAATAGATCATCACAGGTTATACCTTATTGTTAATATTGATAAATTAATAAGCCTTATTTTGAAATAATTGTGAGGTGACTGGTACGCTGGTATATTGTTTTTTTATTATTGTTTTTTTTCGGTAGCTGGTATATATTCAACATAGTTAATTATTAATTTTAGAGTGTTTTATTTTTGTTTTTTCAATTAATAGTAAATTTTGTATTATGAACCTAAACCCTTGTGTAAGCTGGGCTGGTAGGCAATGTAACGAGATCTCCTCCATTTTCACAGTATTTTCACAGCACATACCCAGGACTACACCGGATAAAGGGATTAACAGAAGTATCCATTTCAAGAAACAACCCCTTTTTTGCAGCTGGCCAAGAGATAAGCGAAACCACCGTTTTGATGAGGGGTAGGCGCATGGATACGCCTGAGATCGCCAAACGCCGAGTTAGTTCCAGAGTTTAAAATAAAAGAAAATAAATCCTGAATTGATGCAAAATCAAAGTTGAAAATAAAATACTATACTACCTATCAAATTATAATTCAAGCCCCTCAAATTCTGTTGGTCCGAATTTCCCTGTTAAAATCAAGGAGCGAGGACGCACTCATTTTCACCCACGAGTAGCCATACAAAGGGGTGAGAAGGACGTCCAATGGGGATTTGGAGACAGAGAGGGGGAGGCGAGCAAGAGGCTGGGAGCTGACCCGCAACCCACGATGGAGAGAGATGTGTTGATTTTTGGCGGCCCGCACGCTATAGAAATGGCGCTAGCCTGGGGTTCCACTCATAATTTTATAAAATAATAGTTTTTTTTGTGCTGCAGCATTTTAATTGGTAATATGATTTTAATTTCCTTTTTTTTGTTTACTGAATTTTTCTATAGTTTTTTCTTTTGTTTTTTTCCCATCACTTTTTCATTTAGAAGTTTTTTTTTGATTCGCCAGCCACTTCACTTATTTGCATTGTTTTATTGATAATTATTTGTATTATGGAGAGTAGAACTCATTTAAACGAAATTGTATTTATTCAATTGAATTTGGTTGTCGGAATAATGTTGAGAGGATCTGGAGTTAATGAGTTTATTTGTTGTAATGTCAGGGAAATTCTTAAATAAATTGTTATGTTAGTTTGTAAAGTGGTGTCATATCGGTCCTTGCCTTTTTAGTAAATTTTCTGATTTTCAGCTTTAGGTTTTATTTTTTATTTCAGCAGAATTGAAGCTTTTTCTTTTAGGTGAAATAATTTTATTTTCTAGGTGCTCTCCAAGGTTAAGTAATTTTATTAGATTTAATTTCATTTTTCTTTTGGCTCATTATTCACCACAGTGAAGCATTCAGTTCGAACCAGTGTTAATTATAATATTAATTATGATGGGTTATTGCATTTAAAAATAACACAACGCAACTTTACCATCTATCTTAAAATGTCTAACCACTAACGGCCAAATGGCAATTATTGTTGTATTTAAATTTAACTGAAACCCCACTTTAATTAGTAAGAGTAATTCCTACCTTCATTAATTAATTTATTAATTAGCAATATAAAATAATAAGCTTTTAAATACACCCCAATACACAAGCATCTTCGTTACCACAGATTCCCCAAGGCACAGACAGAGAACTCTGCACCAATGTATATGCAACATAACGCGTATCCTAAATTTTTCTCAATAAAGCCCAGTCCTATTTCAAAAACAAAATCGAAAAAACCTAATGTTCTCTTTAACGCATGCGCGGGAAAGTTATGTTTAGACTTCCGTGATCTCGATCCCCCTTCGAAGAAATACCACATGATCGCGGTCAACCAATTAAAAGAATTCTAAGCCTAGCGGCAAAATCGGAAGTTACTCAGTATAAAAGGTGAGACGAGAGGATTTTCGCGCTCTCTTCCTAGATGCTGTTTCTCTCTCTCTCTCTCTCTCTCTCTATATATATATATATATATATATATATATATATATATATATATATATATATATAATATATATATATATATATATATATATATATATATATATATATATATACATACTTTTATGAAAGATCTAAACTTTTTTGAAGGATCCCCAGGCAAATTTTTGGTTTATAAGTTGTAATAATATAAGGACCAAAATTCCAGGGGGGGGGGCACTCAGCGTACATCTATTAGACAAAAGCTTAGTTTAGTTTACCTCTGAGGCATCGATCCCATTCAGATGAGCGTTATCCTAACGCGGGCGTATCAAGTGAGTTAATTTTTCCCCCCAGAGGAATCGGTTCGCAAGCAGGTTTCCTCCGGTTACAGCAGCGATGAAGTCGGGCATGTTCGCAAAGTCAAACATCGTTCAGAAAACTATACACAGCATTCCTCGGAGCACCCTAATTCTACTTCACCCTGCCCGCGAGAGCGAAAGTCTATTTATGGCCGCCAGCAAGAATTCTCGGCACGGAGTTATCAGCACCCAGACAGCACCATTTGTCATGAGTTGTGAGGGGACCGGCGCGTTTTATGCCACAGGTTTGCGATATTAGGTACCACAACTACGAAATAAAGGAGCAGGAGAGACGGAGCCCGCGGGAAATTGTCACGACGATGACAGGCGTATGGGATGAGTCTCGAGGCAGATTTGGACGTTGAGAAAGTACCGAGGGACTTGAGCGGTTGGACCTTGTCATACTAGATATGACTTCCCATCAGCAAACGTTAAGGAAGATAAAAAAAAGACGCCGCGTTTCGGGGTTCGGAAGCCACAGATCTTATTTATGATTTTGACAGCCAGGTACGGTGGACTTCAGCAGTCAGACAAAACTGCTGACATAGAAAAAAACAATCATATACGAAAACAATATCTTTTGCCTGCCCTGTTCAAACAAGACTATTTTTTAATTCCTCATGATTCGTAGGGCTGTTGTGTACTAACCCTATTCGATTCGTGCATCTCAATGTAAACCTATAGAGAAAATGTGTCCAAGGATTGCCGACTTGGATTGAAAGATTCTTTTTTAACGTAGGATTACGTTCCTCCATAACGGTCCTCCGGAAAGCAAAATTTCAGACGCTAAAACCGTCCTAAAACGAAACCAGTTCTTTCCCTTATATTAAGGCTGCCTGTAAATATTTCATGTGCTAATTTCCCGTTCCTTCATTTTTTGTCTCGTATATTTAAGTTGTTTTCAATGTTTTCATGGCATCGTGACTTTAACACTTTCTTTCCACTCTTGTTGACGTTTCTACCTTTCAGTTTCTTTTTTTTTCGGAATGGCAACATGCCGAGTGGGCCATTTTGCCTGTCCTGGCACACTGTTTGCTAACTCTGTTCCTGAGAAAGAAAGCTGAATTTCCTAGGGAAATTTCGCGAAGAGTTTAAATTTCATTATTTAGAATTTGGAGCAGACATTTTAAGTTTTTACTATCCCTGACGTGTTTTATATGGTTCGGTTCAGCATTTCCTGTGGTCAATCAGCTCTATTTGATCGAATAAAGTTGCAATATCCCTTAAAGCTCAGTATGAAGATAACGCATTGAAATTTGGGCGTCCATGATTTTTTTTATAAATGGCATTAATAATACGAAACTATAAGAAAAAATATTCTCATGGTAAAGAAAACATGAATTATAAACTTCTTTGCTCCCGTCTAAATCACAAAAATACTAAAATGAAAGAATGATTATTAGGGGTACGTAAATTTCGCAATAAAAAAAATTACAATATACAAAATTTCACATTTATTCGCAAACAAAGAATTTTTTTAAAATAAATAAATATATATATATGTATATATATATATATATATGCATATATATATATATTATATATATATATATAAGCTAACATTGCAGTAGTCTCCACATTCTTTTCCTTAAGTCTTTAGCAATAGTAATAAGCAAATTTCGAGAGTGAGATCTTTCAGTTAAAGACCGTGGATGGTCTTAGATAAGCTATTACGTTAATAAAGTATTACTTATTACCAAATTTCGCTTAAAAAGCCGAGTTTTCACAGAGTTTTCGCCGAAAAGTAGTAAAAAAATAACTTTCGGATTCATTCGCTCGTATCGGCAAATTTCGCATTTATTCGCATCTATTTCGTAAATACGAAAATTACGTATCCCTAATGATTATATATTTATAATCGAAAGACAAAATGTTTTGTAAAGAGAGAATTATCTATATTACTGTTATGAATAAGAGAAAATGTAATGGGAGTGAAACCAGAATATATGCTATCCGTTGTTCCTCTGTTAATGGCATGAATAGTACAAAACGCTAAACAAATATTTCCATACAAACATAACGCATGAATAGAGAGCTTCGATGCGCACATTGAATTTGCAAAAATACTAAAATAACAGATCATATTTTTACAATGAAAAGAACCCAAATTTATATAAAAAAAGAGAGGAATATAATAATCATCATGCATAAGAAGAAATGTATTAGGAATTTCCACTGAAGTTACGCATAATGGAAATTAAAATCAAATTATATGCTATCAACATAATCTCATTCAATGTATATAAAGACAAGTTTCCATTGAAATGACACAGAAATATTCTGGAATTTATGGCCATTCAATGACTTATGAACAGATACGGCTACCAAAAGAGATTTATAACCTGCCCCTGGTTCGACAGATACATATGATGAGCGTCTAAGAATGAGACGTCAGAAATATGGCTATGCTTTCTTTGAAGATGTTTACATCCCAAGCGCCATATTTCATACATCGGCACGTTGTCACGACTGAGGTTGAAGACCACACAGCACAAGATAAAATGCCCTTCTTTTGGAATATTTTGCATTCTTTCCTTTATGTTGGACGTGATAGTTACAAACACTTAAACCATAACAATTTAATACAAAAAAATGCTCATCTAATAAACAAATTCTGGCTTTTTCTTCCTAGAAATGTTTCATCAGTTGTCAGTTATGTTAATTCAGATGTGTAAAAAATAATCAGGAAGTCTCTGCCTAAGTTCGGAACACATTTTTAAAAAAATTATACAATTCTGATTAAATACGTATATTTTTAGTTCAAATGTGATATAAAATCCTAAAAGCAGACATAATTCTAGTAAAATTTTCTAGTTAAAATACGGATTTTTTCATAATTCTTTAGCAAAATTCAAAGTTTACGGTAGGCGTCGTACACTCAATTCAACTAAATACATTGTTTGATAATTGCTAAGGAACAACTGGTTTTTTCAAACTAGCATTCCCGACAGCAGACCAATCACAGTAAAATGAAATGCAGGGGGCGTAATAGGGCAGGACTTGTTATCTGTATAAAAGGCAATGCACGAAAACTCTTTATTCATTCGAAAGTTCATGCAGTTAGGTGTTTGACTAAAATAGCGCCTTAGGTTGTTGGAAGTTATTTCTATGAAAATCAGTGTGGTGTGGCAATAATTAAGTGCAAAATGTCTGCACGAGATCATTTGAGTGCATGCGATCGCGGACGAGCAGTTGGACGGCTCGAAGCAGGACAAAGTGTCACTTCTGTGGCCAGAGTAATGGGAGTGGCAAAAAGTGTCATATCGCGATTAATAAAGGCCGCTGTATGTGAAAATGCTCTGCGAAAGCATGCCGATGGTCGTGGAAGGAACACCACACCTCAAGAGGATCCATATGTATCCCTAGTGGCGAGAAGGAACAGACATCTCACTCCTAGCCAGATAGCTGCACACCTTGTAACCGCTATCGGTACAAATGTATCAGCCAAAACCATTTCTAGGTGATTAAATCATGTTGGTTTGTATGCACGGCAGCCTGTTCAATGCATCCCACTTCAACCACGCCAACGTCGAGAAAGATTACGTTGGTGTAAGGAACATATTGGTTGGGGTCAGCAGGAGTGGTTCAGTGTGATGTTCTCTGACGAGTCCCGTTTCACCGTGACAAGTGATTCTGGCCACCAGTTAGTGTGGAGAAAGAGGAGAACACGTTATGCACCACAGAATGTTCAGGAACGTCATCGGTATGGTCAAGGCTTGATGGTGTGGGTAGGCATTAGGCACAATGGCAAAACACCTCTTCACATCTTTGAGCGAGGTACTGTTACATCGCAACGGTATAGCAGAGAGATCATTCTGGATCATGTTCGTCTTTTTAGAGGTGTAATAGGTCCAGATTTTCTGTTTATGGACGACAATGCGCGCCCACACAGGACCGCCGAAGTATCGGACACACTAGAAAGTGAAAATACTGAACGTATGATATGGCCTACTTACTCTTGTGACCAAATCCTATAGAGCATGCATGGGATGCTCTTGGCAGACGTGTTTCTCAAAGAACTCGCCCTCCCCGAACCATGCAAGAACTGAAAATCGCCTTGAGAGAGAAGTGGAACAATATGCCCCCAAGGACTCCTCAATACTTTAGTAGACAGCATGAAAAACAGATGCACAATGTGCACTAGTGTCCGAGGAGGTCACACACCTTACTAAGGTACTCATAACTGTTTCATTCTGGCAGGAAGACCCATTTTTCGTGGCTGTTTGGAAATGCTCCAAAGAGCACCTTTTTTATTCGTTTTCTTCTTTTTCCACGTGGCGAAATCTGTACCATTTTGAATAATAAATAATGCACAGTATCTCTACTAAATATGTACTAAGTTTCATTTCTTCAATCAATGTCTATTAGGATATATTCCGAAAAATGTGACTGTTCCTTAGCAATTGTCAAGCAGTGTATATTCCTATTTCTTTTATACTATATACTACTGTGACATTTACCCGTGCAATGAATTAAAAATTTTACAATATTTCGGAAAACCATTCAAAATGACAAACCATTCAAAATTACGAAAATGTTGCACATTGTACACGGGCGCGCTCGTTAAAGGGGTAAAGAAAATCGTGCTTCATATACATATATTCTCAAATATAATTAAAAACAAAACTATTCTTAACATAGTCCTCTTTTCCTAAAAGAAAAACGAGCTTGTCGCAGAAATATGCTTAGCAGAGTTCCAAATTTTCCTTAGAGTAAAGGATTTAGTTTACTTAAAACAAGTCTTATATGGACCCAAGAGGATTGTAGCCCTCTGTTGACACGGTTGAACGTAAAATATTTAACAAAACGGAAAAGAGAAAAGTAAGATTACTTATTTACTTGCAGGCCTGATGACAACATAATGCATCAAGTGCATCCAGACAGTCAGGGACATTTTTTAAGCTCTATTTCTGAAATTTCGCGCCGCTGTTCTCATTCGCGTTACTTATCTCAGATGAATATATCACGTTTTTTAACAAATTTATACGTACACAGCACATGTAATTCCACGGTACACGTCTGAAACGTCGGAAGATAAATTCTAAGATAAACATAGTGAGGAAAAAAGTTCTGCAACTGCCTAGCAAATGACAAATATTTGCAAACAAACTCTGCGAAGAAAGTATTTTTTTTTTAATATCTACCACAACCTGAGAGTTTTTTAAATTTAAATAAAAAAAACACATTTTCTGAAATCAACACGAAGTTAGTAAATTTCCTCTTTGATAAAATTAATTTTTCCCTCCAGGGAAAAAAATTAAAAAATAAAATTTAAATAATTGTAGTATTTTTTATCCCCATAATTTTATAAGTACAGAGGCTGTTCGCACATTTTTTAGACAATTTTGGAAAGCGGTAATAAAAAATCGTTTGCTGCAAAAGAAATAATTGCAATTGTACTATGTTTTTAAAAGTCAAAATTATCGTCTGCGGCTTGAAAGTTTTGTTTTTATTCAAAATGGCGTTTTTAACAAAGCAGAGGTTCGAAGGCTACATTTATGCTTTTTCCGAAGAGAAATATGCATACTCCGTTATCCAAAAACGATGTGAGAGTCATGGTTTTGTGATATCTAAAGCGTCGATAGGCAATATCGTCAACAAGAAAGGAAAAAAACGTCAAATTGGAGCCTCAAGTGGGACAAAAATTCCAAACAAGTATCCAAGGAAAAAACGGACATCTTAGACTATTGCAAAGGTACGTTGTTTAATGTTGAAAGAAAATCTCCCTAGTCAAAGGACTGTTGCAAAATCATTAAAATGCTCGGTGTCCACTGTAAACAAAATGATAAACGTTGATTTAAATCTTAAGACAGCGAAAAAACGCAATATGCAGCGTCTTCTTCCAAATCATATCGCTGAACGCAGGACACGCTGCACAATTCTATATGAGAAACACTTATCCAAAGAAAAATGGAAAACAATTGTCACAATAGATGAATCATGGGTGTATTTAAATGATTGCAACAAAAAAAGAGTCATTTATTATCATAAAAGGGGAGAAAAAATTTAAGTACATGGTTCAAAGAATCGAAAGAAAGTTTTTCTAAGGGATTCATGATTGTTGCTGGTTTTTCTTATAATGGCAAGTTAAAAATAAAGAGAGTGGATAAAAATGTCAAGATTAACTCCAAATACTATCAGGAACATATTTTATCGCCAATTTTTCTGAATGAAATACCATCGTTTTACTCACAGTGTCATCAATCTGTGAGACTCCATCAGGACAAAGCTAGCAGTCACACATCAAAATCCACTGTAAATTTCCTAAAAGAAATGGAACAAAAATCTTCTATCAAGGCCATACCCTTCACTGATATCCCTACTAAATCTCCCGATGTATCACCTATGTATTTTTGTGCTTTCGGACTTTTAAAATCTGCATTGTCCAAACGTCGTCCCAAAACCCTTACAGGACTCTGGAAAGCTGTTCAGGAGGAATGGGATAGAATACCTCTTCTGACACTTCAAAAGGCATTATTATCCTGGAAATTGCGATGTCGAAAGATAGTTCAGAATAAGGGATGTCAAATAGAACATTTACAACACAAGAATTTTATGTAATTTAGTTTTGTGAATACAATATACATCGTCTAAAAAATGTGTGAACAGCCCCTGTATATCCCCGCTTATATTATTAAAATTTGGCCATGGATGTAAAAATGCGTATTCTTCTGTAATGCAAATAGAAAAAATAATTTATAGAAAAACACTAACAATCATCTTTTGTTTTTACGTTATTATAGAGAAATGAATTTTCATCATCAAGAACAAATGAAAATTTTTTATTTTATCCACAACTCAGAGTTCCAAATTGCAAAAAGTTTCCGACTCGATTGAGGTAATAGTCAGCCTATCTGTTTCTCAGTAAATACCCAAACGTACAATGTAGAGTTATCCACAGAGAATTCCATATTCTATATTCTCATATATATATATATATATATATATATATATATATATATATATATATATATATATATATATATATATATATATATATATGGCCAAACATTCAGGCTTTTACCAATCCGTTAGCTTCACGTTTCAAAATTAAGAAACTAGCACCGTTAAATAGGAAATATTTTCTACAAACTTGTATACCAGTATTTCTTGTTGGGGCCCATGCCCAAAATACAGGGAAAACCATTATTGGTGTGGCCATATAAATATTACATTTGAATACAAACCAGCCATTTTGAATATCAGTGATAACTTGAGATCTGTTTACACATCAACACTTTCATAGTTGTTACCCATATCTTCATTTACCTTCTTCAAGATATAGCAACTTTTGAGTTCTTCCCCACATTTTCCCTCCTAAACCATATACAGCCTCATTTTCCTGGGCTTGTGGTTGCCGGGTGATGGCCGAATGAATGCCTAGGCGCTGGTATTCAGTATCAAAGTCAGTGGGCTCGAGTTGCGTTGATGGAATGAATGTTTGAAGCCATTCGGAATCGGTTTCAAACCTTAAAATCACAGGTGCAATCAGCTATTTAACATCATAAGACAACCGTAGCCTTATCAATCAACCAAACCCATCTTGTGGTAATCTTAAAATTTCCCTCTTCATTTCATGATGGGTTAAATACAACCTATCATCATCAAGAACCCCGATTAATGTATGCTCGTTAAACCTCCCTGCACTTTTGACACGCAACATGATATGCTGACGATTCCATCACGTCTTCGACCATCTGCTCATGGGGCAGTCCCATCAATGAGCGATAAAATTTTTTACGACACACATCTCCGACTGAAAGGGATTAGTAATGTCGCACAGGTCGATGTTTGGCCTAATGTAATACATTCTGAATAACATGCGACAGGCGCAAAGTAAAGGCGTATAAAAGAAATAAGAAAACTTGTAACTTTCACCTCTAGCGCCTTATATTCAGTCACGCAATTTTTTGTATGCCGTTGGATCCTACCCTTGGAAGCAACAACACACTGACCCGTACATGACCATGAAAGATTCGCGAATTCCGCCAGGGCGTGTGCGCTGTCATTTTCAATGAAACACGGTCACCCTATTGAGAGACAGACATAAGAGGTAACACCCATGCATGTATCATGCAATCAAGTGATGGCATTTGGACGGCGAAAAAGGAGGGTTACGCATTACATTAAAGCCAAGAAACCTGTTGTCCCCCTTTTTATATGCAAACACAACCAGGTTTAATCCTATTCAGATACATTTCTCAGAGAACATGCAGTGAAAGTTTCTTTTGTCATATCCAATAATAACCTCACGCATACATAACTTAAAGATGAAACTAGACTCTAATAGGATGAAACTCGGAGAAACTAACCGAGGAAATCTATGAGTTCTTCTGTCAAATGAAAGACGATGCTGATAACATGGGTTCAAAATTTATGGTTTTGATACACTATGATAAACAAATGGGAATGAATCACAGAGTAAATTATACAGATTTGAAAAAGATACTATATAATTACATTTTTGTATTATATTTTAAGAAATTTTGAGCACATCAATTTATTAAATTTCCAATATTTTACTCTATTTCCAAGATGAGAATACTTAATATTTTTTTATACCACACTGAAGACACTTAAAATTCACAAATAAGTATTTTGTGGAAGAATAAGACATGTTTTCAAAAAGTCCTTCAAAAATGCTAGCATTTTTCAAAATGTGCCACGTGCAATCATTTTCTTCTAATTTCTTCCAAATTTCTCAGGATTGTTAAGTGAAGTGTTTGCCACAAAACTGTACAAAATTCTTTGAAACCACTAATATTTTTCACATTTACATTTTATGGAATGAAATAAAAAAAGAGGCAAAAACATTTAAACAAATAACAGACAGATTGAAAAAAATTATTTATGGTTTTATATGCATACAAAAAAAAAGTCAATGCACAATTATGTTTATATATACGGTAAACTTATATTTAGAAAATTTAAGGTTTTTACATGATTTATGCACACGGAGCATTTTTAAAAATGCAGCTTTTTTGAAATTTTTTGAAAAACAGGTCTCATTCTGCCAAAAAATCCCTATTTTTAATTTAAAGGGTCTTTAAGGGGGTCCGGGACACATTTTAAATTTTTTTTATTTATTGAGTTAAAATTTTGAATTTTTTTGCGATGGTTAACCATATAATTTGTAAACAAAATTCACATCATAAAACTTCCCAAAAAGTTTTTAAATTTTAAAATTTAAAATTTTTAATAAAAGTGGAGTAGTTTAAAATCGTTATAACTTGAAATATTATTTGTTGAATTTCAAAATTTTTTCATTTAATTAAACAGAAATATATAAATTTTAATTCTGATTCACCTTTTTAAATATTAATTTTAAAAAAATTAAAAATATTTAGATGAAAAATTACAAAAAAAAAATATGCAACTTATTTTTAAAAAATCATATTTTCAAAAGTAAATATTTTTTTCATATTTGCTGAATCAAAATTATAGTAAAATAGTTGAAAAAGACATGTTACATGTTTCAACAATTTATCTTTAACGGTTCTTAACTTATAACAACAAGACGAGAAATGGGGGAAAAATCATGCAGTAAAACGCACTTACAGGTTTAAACAACGATTGGCTACTATTAGAATGTTGAAAAAAAAAATAATAATAATTTCTCCTGTTCTAATTCAGATAGAAACATTATTTAAACGTCATTTTAAACGTAAAAGAAGACAGAAATTTTTAATGCAATAAAATTTTTTGCGAAAATTCGAACAATTTTGAACCTGGACCCCCTTAATGTAGCAAAAAAGAATACAAATTATTATGATCTTGAACATAGAGTTAGAAATTGATAATTAAAAAAATTCGAGATCGAAGGTCCCTCGTACCCTTAAGTACATGTAGAATGATTCAATTAACACATATCGATTTGCTTTTAGTTAAAAACATAGTAATGTGTAAAACACTATTGAAAAATGTCATTGAAAAAAATTTGGAAACTTTTAAATTTATTAGCTTTCTCGCTTACAAAAGTCACTGAAAAAGGAGTTTTCTAGGAAATGCATATAAAGATTTTACTTCCGGTCTTTTGATATCGCTTTCCGTTTATTAAATTGGCAATAAGTTCTCATACGGATAAAATCAAAGCAGTTTTGAATTCCTAAAAGATTGGCATTTGAAATAGAGCAATGAAAAAAAATTTCGAAATTTTGCATCAAAACAGCCATTTTAACGGCCATTTAAATATCGGATATTTTAACCATTTAATATCGGAGAGGATAATTTACAAGTGTTTGAATAAATAAATAATACATTGTGTTCACAACAAGACATGCTTAAACTCTTAACAAATATCTCATTACTAACTTTTCGCCACTACTCAAAACCTCATCTCGAAAAGTTCGCTCTGAAATACGGCGTCTACTAAGCACAGGTAATAGTTCTCCCTCCCCCCTCTCACAGATGAGTTAGGCTAAAGGAGAGAGAGCCTAATGTGTTGTTCAGAATTAAAGCATCACGTCCCTCTGCCGAGGCCATATTTTGTAATCAGATGTTACGACGTTATCTTACCACTCATGACCCAACATGTGTTTCCAGGGAATTAATTTTGAACAAGGCCATAAATTTCCGAAGATTAGTCAAACTTTGCAGTAGCAGACTGGAGTGTGTACGACCTTTGAGCTGATACACAAGATGGTGTCAGGACGAATACGTTGATTTAAGCGAAAAGGGCGTGAAAGTAAAACTGAAATGTCGATATGGAGTACTCAGAGAGAAACAGAGTTTGCATTGAAAAAATTGTTACGTTATCTCTCTCTCTATATATAAAACAGTTCCGTGACTGACTGACTGACATATAACGCACAGATCAAAGCGCTGGAATTAAAGGGATGAAATTTTGCATGGCGATTCTTCTTATAGTGTAGGGGTGCACTAAGAAAGGTTTTGAAAAATTCTTAGATTTTTTTAATTAAATTTTTAAGCTGTTTTAGTAACTTTTTTTAAGTTTGCATTTCAAATAATAATTTGAGGGTTATAAAATTTAGATCACGAGAAAGATCATGAAAATTCCTTTAAAATGAAATCTTTTTCGAATCTTCTTCTCCATTTTCTGATTTTTGGTGAATTTTTAAAGATTCATTTTTAGAATTTAATTTATTAAATGCTGATCACGTGGTTTCTTTTCTTTTGTGATACTTTAAACAAATTTTGCGTCACGTGCATAGCAGCGAAATAGACAAAAAAAAAATTGATTTCTTTCTAATGTGGCAGGCGATTGGACATTATCCAAAAAAAAAATATTAAAATACAGTAAAAGATATTTCTCAAACTGTACTATATTAACTGTATTATATTTTTTAGTATGTTCTATTACATTTAATTTGAATATTTTCTTCTACAATATTTTGTCTATAAAAATATCCGCTACGATTTTTTTATAAATACATGTCTTTTTTTTACATCAATTGCATACATTGATCATTGTATTTATTATAAATATATATATTGATATTGGCATTAATTGCATACATTGATCGCAGTATTTAATTTGAATGTACTCCGTAGCGAAGTACGGGTATTCAGCTAGTTTAAGGAATAAATATATTTAAAATATATAAACTACATAGAATTCCTTCCATATTTTAAGAATCGTTGTATTTTAAGTAAGAAATGCGACATTATACAAACCATTTAAAATTATTTGACTGACTCTTATCTAAACTACATATAGTTTGCCAAATATAACAAGGGTCCTATTCGTCACTTTCTCCAGTAGTATGAAAATTAAGAGGATCGTTTGATAAGTCCGCTCAAAAATAACTTTTTAAAGAAAAAAATATTCCATTTCCTACATAATCTCTATTACGGTCGATACATTTGGATCAATGATTCGTTGGACAGTCATACTTTCCGAACTCTGTAAAATAAGCGTTTGTTTCACTAATCCCTTCGGAATTTGATGAAAATTTCTATATTGCAAGACATTTTTTTATCTTTGGGAACAAGAAGTAGTCCAAAAGGGCCAAAAATGGAAAATACAGAAGACGGAGAACAATTTCGTAGCATAATGCTAACAGTTTTGCCTCCGCAGTGAATGAATGAAGCCAGAGTATTGTTACAGTGTGTAAGACCTTTTTTTTGCTATATGTGGCCTTTTGGGTCTTAATTTCACTATTTAAACGATCTAGTAAAGATGCATAATACTCTCCGGGGGTAATCTTGCCCTTTTTCAATCATTATTTCAATCATTATTTTAACACGGGCGTCCCCCCAAAACAGTGGCCATCACCTTTTCTGCCGTTTTTCCGTTTTCGATCTCTTCTATTCAAGTTCACTTGTCTACCTATTGCTTTGTCTGCTCTTCCGTTTCTGGCTGGTAGTCGACATCGCGGATTTTTAGTCTCAATGATCTACTGTGGAGAATTTTTATCCCAGCATTTTTAGAATCACAGAATCATAAATTCATATTTTTCAATCCTGTTTTCTGCATAAAATTTTTTAGAGTTAATATTGGACGCAGCATTGAATTATTTATTGATGAATATCACTAAAAGTTGAAACTTAAAAAAAAACATTTTTGAAAAACATTAAAGATACGGTTTTAAATGAAGAAAATGGAATAAATAAAGAGCATTTGCCAATCTGAGATCACAAAATCCTCCTTATCTCTATTGAAGATCTGCTAAATCAGGATTGCACAACATACGGCCCGCGGGCCCCATGCGAACCGCCAGTACTCACTCTGTGGCCCGCGAAGCCTTTTGTGAAGGAGAATATTATGATAAATCTTTACAAAAAAAGGAGTATTTTTTAGATTTATAATATTACGAAAGGAATAAATAAGCAATGAATATTAATATCTATTTAATTTTTAAAAGAATCAGTAATTTATTTTTTTATTATATAAAATATTTTTCGCTTTCCCATCTGTCCCATTTTCTAGCTCTCCGTAAAGTAATATGATCCTCATCACATTCCAACTCGTGCGGCCTGTGCAAAATCAACTGACGTATCTCATAGCTAATGACCGTTTAAAAAAAGGATCGACATTGGCGTCAAAGCACACGAGAATATCCTAAGCGGAATAATTATACATTTTTACGGGCGATAGTAGTTTATCATTTATAAATACGATCGGGATAAAACTTTAAAACACTTAAGTACACCATTGCGAGATAATGAAGTGCTTATGTCATCTTTTATTGCTTAGTTGCGGTACCGAATCGTACGGAGGGTAAAAGTACTTTCTCATGCTGGTGGAATAATTACAGTCTAAAACTGTCATAAAAAGGTGCAATGGTTTCGCTTATCGAATAAGGGGAGTCTCGTAAGGTCATCAGTTATGAGATAACTGGAGTGAAATTAATGCATGGTTTCTGCAAGTGCATTAAAAATATGCAAGGTTCAGTGTTTTATCAATTCGGGAGGAATTTCACCCTTTTTAAGTCTTCAGCGGGCGCGCTCGTGTACAGAGTGCAACATTTTAGTAATTTTGAATGGTTTGTTTTTATATGTAAGGGTTGAAAGTTCTAAGCAGTTTCTATTTATAGCTACACCCTTTCTAATGCAGGTCTTATTTTCTGACCCTTGTATTCCTTTCCATTCATTGTTAGTCGTGATTTAACCGTGGTAAACCAACGATTATACTGGATTACAGTACGACAAAAGCAGGAGTTGATGTACTCGAACAAACGTGCAGCTATTGCACGGTATTCCGCATATCACGAAGATGGACAATCTCATTATTTTTTAGGTTTTTGGACATAATAGGAATCCATTCGCTAGTTGTCCTAAGATCCAATAAACCGGACAGTTTCGAAATAAGGCGATTGTATCTGCATTCTTTGGCCTTTAATTATAAATATATCTCAATATTACCAACATTTTATATCTTGTCATAAAACGCAGAATTATTATTTTCAATCTGAAAAAAAGTTTATTACAAAAGGAATAATCAAGGTTGAAAGAGACGTTGCACTTTGTGCCACGCGCGCCTGCTGGTGTTCCAAAAAATGGCGCCCGCTGAAGGTTTAAGGTTAATATTCTGCTAGTAATCTCATACAAATTCTGACGAGCTAGTGGTCGTGAGAAAATGTAAAAATTATAATTTTAAATATTCCTGAGTATAGAACCCAGTCGTTGATTTAAAAAAGCTTAAATTAATAAATTAGTAAACAATGTTTCTTATAACGAGATAGTATAAAAAAATTTTAGTATTCGGGATTTTTTTTTAAAATAGGACTTTAAATGGATGCATAAGGTTTGAAATCCTAGCGATCTCAAAATTGCAAAATCTTGTACACCTGTCAACCAATCATCACACAGCGTCTTGTCTAAGGAGTAAACTTAATCACTCGAAGATAGAGCTTTTTTTCATAGGCTATAGGGTTTAGATATATAAACGGGTTTCAAACGTGACTTTATCCTAAGCCTGTTGTTGTTTCACAAAATCCTTTCTGAGATAAGATAAAAAATATTTAAAGAGTTCTCATTAATAGAATACTGATCATACGTTTTCCTTTATTCTTTTATATGCTTTTTTATATTCACGCATTAATTCTTTTTCATACCTTTTACGCTGCATAAATTTATTTTCAGTTTTGGTATTCAGGCTTCGTTTATTCAGCACATTTCGGGAATTATAACATACATTCTGAGCTATGCCTTTGTAATAGATAAATTTTTGACATAATATTCTTCCAAAGTCTTTAGGCATCGTTTATATGACTTGCAGTTTTTCTCACATATGGCTACAATAGAAACTTGACTTATTCCAAATATGAGTTCAATTGGATAATATAACTACCATGAAACATTGTCTTAGCTCAGTGTGGTCCAACCTTTAGGTACCCGAGGGCCAATCCAACTGTAGTATAGGAATGTGAGGGCTAGAGCCATCCCAGAAAGAAAACGAATTACATATTGTATTCAAAAACTTTTATTAAAATTTATATTAAAAGAAGTTTAATATACTAGTTTAATATGCCACTTCATTTTACAGTCGAGAAATCAATGTGATGATTGGCACTGCTTTCCTGATACAAGTTTATCAATGTCCACTGTAAGTTTAGTAACGCAAAGTCTCAGGCTCGATTCCAATGAAGCACTTTCAATTCGATTTCTCGTTTTTGATTTAATTTGTTTGAGAGCAGAAAAAGCACTTTCGCACACGTATGTACTGCCAAACAGCGATAACATTTGCATAGAGAATATGGCCGTTACTTAAATTTTAAGTAACGATATTACATTTAAGTCATTGCATTTTAAGTCTTAAAAACATAAAGCAGTAAGAAGGGCAAACGATTTTTTTCCAAATGTTAAATTAAAATATTTTTCCAGTAAGAAGGGCAAAGGCCAACAAAAATGAATTGGTGGGCCGCGGGTTGGACCACACTGTACTTAGATAATCATTTTTCGAATAATTTGGTGAAATTTTCCCATATTTATAGAGTATAAAGCCATTTATTATATTTTAAGAGCGGGTGCAAAATAAATTGCGAAATTATGTTCCAAGGCGGAATTGCAGATTTTCATTTAGCCTGTCAAGCCCATGGTAGCTATAAATATCATTTATTTAAAGGCTTGAGCATATAAGACATTTACGGAGTTAATATCCAGATAATTATATATATATGTGTGTATTTAGTATACTCTGACGAAATAAGAAAACACACAAAAAAAATAATTAAATGCATGACGACAAGGCCAAATGAGCTCGTGATCACTGAATTAATTTTCAATCAATTAAAGACAAATCTAAAATTTTAAGTAGTTGGTAGTACTTTTTCATGGCAGGGGGCGGGATTGGAAGTGCTCCACGCATTGTTAAAACCCTTTTTCGCTCTAATGATTTATCCTCAACTATCAGTTTCGAAACCTTGATAATGTAGACATTATGCGATAAAACCAATAATTATACGCAATTTTCTTGTTAGGGTGCGGTAAAAAAAAATCTCTATTCATACCACATACTCTGTGTTTACAGTTTAGTGTTGATACGCGAGAATTCGTAGCGTATCTTTCATGAGCAATGATGCAACTGCCAAATATCTGAAAGATGAGTGGTCCGTATATTTTAATCTGATGACTGGAGTCTCGCCGAAGGCAAAAGAGATACGGTCTGACACAGCAGCTTCTCTAATGCGTTTTTATCGCTACTTAAATTTAAGGTCATCAGAAATTTCTCGATAATGTAAATCGGGACAGTAAAATTATGTAAACAGCTTCTCACGTTCGATAAGGGCATTGCTAAAAGAAGCAGCTGGATCGAAAAAATAATAAATATTTGAAGCAATTTTTAAGTCTTGACTTCCTCAATATTTTTTAAAGAGGAAGTTATGCTACAACACTCGCTCAAAGGACTTACTCTATAAGCAAAAGGATTCTTATTCGATAAGAATATTTATTCTTAGAGGATAAGTCCTTATCTTCTAGTAAAAAGACGAGGAATAATGACTTAGCTCTTCATTTTAAGAATATATTCCATTATGGATACCAATTAAGAGAGAAACTACAATGGATGTCCTGTAAGGCTCATCTATTAAGGACTGTTCTTTATTCATCATGTCGTTATTCTTTAAAAGTAAGGGTTTGGTGAACAGAGGATAAGCTAAACTAATGTCTATGTTCAATGGACAGAATACCTCAATTTAATGAAGATTAAAGTATGCAGAAACAATGGTCATAAAGGCGTCATGTTCAAATAAGTTGGTAGCTCTGATCGATTTTACATTTTCCAGATTTTTTTCAGGTCATTATACCGGCCAAAGGCAGTCGTCACCCCTTTTCTCCCGTGGAAAAATACATTCGGTAGGGCAAAAGCTGAGAGAATCTTTTCTTCTCTTCAGGAAAACAGAAGCACATATTTGAACAATTTGGTATGGGCATCAGTTAATACTAGTAAAATAACTGATCAAGTCTCTCTAACTCAATTGAGTCAAACTTGAAAACCAGCTGACAACATCCTCTCATTATGTGTTTAAGCTCAATTTGTAACATCATAAAGACACTCGACAAGAAAGCTGCTGTGCACTAACCCTATTGAATTGGATCCTTACGTATGGAGAAAACTTGGATTGAAAGATTTTTCTTTAAAACTTGTACTCCGTAATAGAGAAAGAAATTTGATTAACATCTTGGGACACTTTTCGTTTTTTTTAATGCAAATAATATTGTAAAATTTAAATTATTCGGGGGAAAAGTACTTTTTTGACGATAAAACGTTTTTGTTCTAGTGATTCCCATTATAAAACTGTGAACGGCAGCTACGGAGTGCTGCACTAGATATTAAGGCTGCTGTGTATTAACCGTATTGGATTCGCTCACCTCAGTGTTAATCTATGGAGTGAAATGTTTTCAAGGATTGCGGACTTGGATTGGAAGACTTTTTTTTTTAATATTGTACTCCGTAATACAGAAAGAAATTTTACACCTTGGAGCAATTTTCGCTTTTTTTTTAAAATGCAACAATTATTTTATAATTGAAATTAATCTTGGAAAAAATCCGGTGTAGTGTGTTTTAAACACTAATAAATTCCTTTGGTGGACGAAATTTATAAAACGAATCCTGTTGCAAGGTGCAGAAAAGTTCAGGCTATCTGAAAATACCATTATTTATTGCATTATCAGCCTTTATGTATCTGTCAATAGAAGACAAATTTTCAACATAGGTTAACATTGAGGTGAGCTAATCCAATAGGGTTAGTACACGGCGGCCTCAATGTCGGAAATATCATAAAATGACCCCTAATTGAATATTAAACATCTACAGAACGGTCGAAACCAGTTTGAAGAGATAGGAGATCAGTCTTCGCAAATCATCCCCTCACATATCACTCACCTTATCTTTTATTTCGACGAACCTGTCATTTAAGCAGAAAGATCGAACCGACGCTCAAAAAACACGACTCATATTAGACGTAATGCCCGGCACACAAGCATACAATCATCTCTCTCCTTCCGTGGGAAAAGACACAGGGCATTAATGGCAGATACGAGGCACCGCGACTTATTAATGAGACAAGTAGCATTAAGGTAAAGAGGTAGCAGTGACCGCATTCAGAGCTCAAGGTCCAGGGCATTGAGAGAGACCGCAGAGTGTAATCACTTGCACAGGAGTTGAGATGTCATTTGAATAACAAGGCATTAAAAGCACGGCCGGAAACAATTGAGTCATTTGGAATGATGGTAGGGCTGCGGGAAATTGTTTTATATTAGTTTTATGTCATGTTTCGTTGCGTTTGATGTATGATTGAATTTAAATAATGCAACTACACTGTGCTGTTCGGACAAAAGAGACTCATTTGTTATGACAATATATGCTGTTTGGCAATGTTTTATCTTGAATTAGTAGGCCATTATCATTTAAAGATTATTAAATAACACAAATCGCAACACAATGAAGAATGAATGAAGATTTATTCGTTGAAGTATGGAACTTGAGGCGTCAGTCGTTTTATATTTAATATGGAAGATAACTATTATATTATTAATGCTTACACAAAGTAGGAATAGACAGAATTGTTTTTACTCAAAGCAACTTTTTAATACTACAGGAGGAAAAAAGCTTTGAAATCAATAATTAGGCTCTGGAAATGAAACAAATATCTGTAAACAAACAACTTGCACAGATTACTGCTATTGCTAATTAGCTATTGCTTTCAGCTTTATATATTACCTTTAGCTATATAGCTAAAAATAATTAAGATAATTATATAAATTAACTTTAGCTTACACACGAAATTGTCTTTATTATTAAGTATTTTTCTCTTAAAAAGTAGAATCTTTTGATTGTTTTTTATGAAATTTTTTAGGGTAGTTAAGTGTTCCTCTGTCCTTTGTATTAATTTTGTAACTTACATACCGCAAAACTCATTTATTAAACCAGTAAAAATTATTTTGGCCTGTGATTTGGTATGTATGAAAATTTTAGTCAAAAACACACACGCAAAAAGAGAAAGGGGAAATCCAGTTCGCTTTGAGCGTCTTATGTAATGCACTGCACACACTGCCTTTTTTCTGATTTTAGTTTATAAAACTCTAAGTTATAGTGTGTATGATCATGTTTATTTAAAGCAATGAAGATATAGAATACACAGCCTGTTCTAACGATGTACCACAGGAAAGTCTTGAAAATCCACCAAAATTATATCTAAAATATTCAAAATCTGCATTGTGCGTTTAATCTGTGAATCACCCCCCATTTTCTGTACGGCTAAAGAATACTTTATTCAGGCCCAAAAAGAAAGTGGGTGCATTCAAAAGAAAATGAATGCAATAAAATTTTTTTCAAAATTTCAGGTAGTCCCTTCTAACGAAACTACCGCGGGTTATTAACGTAGGATTACTTATCGCTGCTTACCTCTTTTGTATGTGTATATGTATGTATGTGTTATGTGTATGTGTATCTATCTCTCTCTCTCTATATATATATATATATATATATATATATGTATGAAATTTTTTAGGGTAGTTAAGTGTTCCTCTGTCCTTTGTATTAATTTTGTAATCTCCATGGCAAAAATGTAATCGCCATGTTCAGTTTATTGTGGAATTGCAAATAATTATTATTTGCAATATCATAATAATTATTATGAATTATAATTTGTTCATTTTATAGTGGAATTATTGTAGTTTTTGCAGTAAAACGCTTTTGACTTACACCACTTGACTTACTGACTTACACCACTTTGCCTTTCACCGCCTCATATGTCAAAATTTTTGACGTATTTTGGAACATTTCTGTTTAACTGTTTACTAATTGCCCAAGCAATATAGACTGGGTTTGGCGCGCAGCTAAAATTATAACTCGCGACGCAGGACATCTGAAATTTTGCTTTCCGGAGGACCGTTATGAAGGAACGTAATCCTACGTTAAAATTTCAACAAGGATTCTTCATTTAATTTTTTTATCGATCTTTGATGACCCGTAATTTCTTCTTTTGTATAATTGAAGCGTAAATAGTAACCGTAATAATACAACAATAATGGTTTTACTATTATGACTGAATAGTGTTGTACGGTAAATATGACGTCTTGGTGATCTTAATAATTTGGTTATCATAGGATTTAAAAATCCCAACTTCCGGTACCGATGTTTACGGATGGGGACGCTAAGGTTCATCTCTGGACATATAAAACGCTTCTGAACCCGGGAAATTCCTGTAAATTTTCCAAATTGATTTGACCTTATGATAATGTAATCAAAGAACCAACCTTCTTGACAAGGAAAAAAAAAAGACTTAAGTCGCAAACCTTTCCAGGCCGTCAATACAGGCAAGTTATCGGCTGAATTATAAGAATAAAAGCCAAGCACAGACACATCATGTAATGTGAAGATTCCTCAAACAGATGGGTGTTGCCAATTATAATGAAAAGTAAAACAGGGGAGGAGAGGAATTCCCTCCACGGAGAGAAAATTATTTTTCGCTTTCTCGGCGTGCTGTTAGGGTGCGGCCGGCGGAGGCCTCCACGAGGGACTTTAATTTCGTGTTTCTCGCAGCTATTGTTGCAAGATTGGATGCGGTGCGCCCGTGTTTGAGTTGACACCCACAAATGTGTGCGCATGAGGACAGGAATAACAAATTATTGATTTTCTCAGTAACCCTTATGCGTGTCCTCTTTAGAAGGAGAATGTTCTTCGTGGAATAACATACATAAAACATGTGGAATACGCATAACAGGAACACACAGGCAGGCTCTTTACGAGTGGATTTACTTTCTTATTTACTTCTCCAAATAAAAAATATAATTTTCGATTAGTTAACAAGAGCTAAGTCTTCTCTAATTACAAATGTAATACTTTGCTACTCATTAAAATCCATTATGTATACCAAGAAAAGATTATATATATATATATATATATATATATATATATATATATATATATATATATATATATATATATATATATATATATATATATATTAATTACGACTAGATAAAATGTCATGTCAGATTTTGTCATGTTATATATACATAACATGACAAAATAACAAACAAATAGCATTCGTAGCCATGCGTTAAAGCAGCCATTAACCACTAAGCAAAATACATCACTTGTCAAAGTGTGCAAGTTCTATAACCGTATGCATGCTGCAGCTTAGCAACTAACAATTAACGTAGGTGAATTAATATTAAAAAAAAAACTATAGGTGAGTTAACACCCAAAGAACAAAACTTAAAAACACAGGGGAATTAACACTCAAAAGACAAATTTTAAACAATTAAACTGATATATATATATATATATATATATATATATATATATATATATATATATATATATATATATATATATATATATATATATATAAGCACCAACCATTAACCAACCAGGCAGCAAGAGATTTTTCTGCGAAACGGCATAATCTAGCCGCCAGTATAGTTTACCACTTGGTTACAGTCGCATAAATGTTTAACGCCAGCTGCCCATGCCCCGTAGACAATTAATTAACTAACTGTAGAAAAAATGTTGTAACTCCTACGTACGGTTTCTGTTGAACACAAAGTTGATAAATTCCCTAATTGCTGAGCGTATTTTTAGATTCTTAAAAATACGCGATGAATTTAAAGCTAAAAAACAAATGGAATACAGCATGTTGTACATTATACCGCAGGAAAATTTTCACTATCCATCAAAACTAAACCAGGGAATTTCTAAATTTGCATCATACGTTTATCCAAGCATCGTATGTTCATGGTGAATTTCCACTTATTTTCAAAAGAAGTCGCCCACACGTTATAGTGGTTAGCGTCGTCAGCTTCCACGCTGTGGGCTTGGGTTCAAATCCCAAATAAGCCTGGGTCGTTAACGTGTTGTCCCCTAATAGGGAGCAATGCTGACTCACCTAAATAGTGCTCCCATAATAAAGTAGCCTGCATAAAGGCATTATGTGTGTAAACGGTTAATAAAAGATACAATTTGAACCATATAATTTACTGTTGTTCTGAGGAGTAGAATTCGACAAATGATACTAAAAATTCTTTACACCTTTGGACAGATCAGTTGATAGCATATTGGCCATTGAGATTAAAAGCCCGATTCTGATCTCAAGCGTTGATGGTTACAGTGGCACCCGTCAGTTTTAAAAGAAAAAACGATTTTAAGAAAACAGCGAAAATATTACTAATATTCATGGTGTAAAAGGTTTATCTTCGGCGAAAAATTATACTAAGTAAATAAATGTTAGAAGGGAGTCTATTTTGTGCCACAAACCTGTAAAAGACAGGATGAAAGCACGGGAAGAATATAATTCGAAAAAAGACAGTCCTTACTAAACCGGCATAGCTAATAGTAAGTAGAATACCATCCTCCCGGTTAAAAGACTTGGGGTTCGAATCCCGGTCCCATCTGACGGTCGTTGCATGCTTGTTTCAAAACCAACTCTCAATCTGTTTAGCGCTGCATTGCGGCATTTTTAAACAGATACAAATTATACAAACTTAAATGTCATTAGGAACATTGCACACGTCCATACAGCTTCTGTTGCGAACTGCAGATATATGTAACTCTAAAAACAGCAACACTATACTTAGAAACGCATTACTGTAAAGCCAAGAGCACTCGCTGTTGACTGCATCATTATTATTACGCTCGACTTGCGAGTTTTTGAGTTAACACCCACGTTAAAGCACCTGTTTCGGATAAATAATTTCAGTTCTCCCCATTCACAAGGGATATTTATCCAATCTCGGAGATGTATTCTTTCAAGGCGTCGTTCAAAAAAGATACATAATAGTGACTTTGCATGGAGGAATACCTTATGGGTGAATAATGAGCAGAGGGCGAACAGGGAACAATCGAGGTCATACCAGCAAATACTTACCATGCAATCCGAAATTCGTTTCGCTTGCATAGTAACACAGAATAGAAAAAAAAAACTCTCCTGCTCTCCTCTGACGATAACACTGGTTTATTAATTTGCTTTATTTGGCTCGAGGTAGCCTTGTGGTAGCACGCCGGATTTCGGTGATGAGGGGGCTCGGATCGAATACGTGTCACTAAATATGTTTAGGCCGGATATGGGCAAGTTAAATCCGTAGAGAAGAAAGTCCTCCTATGAGGTTACAGAGGGTGGGAGAGGGTGCGATCCCCCCAGATGTGCTGGGTCAAAATTGAGGTGGCACATAGCCAAGTCGGACTCCAACCTTTGTGGTGGTATTATAAACAGGAGCCGCACTACTCAGCCGGAAGTCTATATGGATCTGGTCTGGAACTTCCGGCCAGGTGGCATTAAGAACAACAACAACAAGAACATTTGCTTTATTTACTTTGAAGCTCCGTTGAATGTCAGTTATAGAAAAAGATCAGGATGCTGTGTTTACTGTCGCTACTAGCATGTAATCCAGTGGTTCTTAACCGGTGGTCCGCGAACCACTGGAGGTGCGAGAGAACCCAAGAAGAGGTCCGTGAGGCCAGGAATGATGATAAAACTGGTTTCATCGTTTCAAAATGACCGCGAATTTAAACAATTTTTTTTAAACTGGGAGCGAAAAAATATTTAGTTCCTCAATTTTATATTAAAATTCTAAAAATTCCTGTATTTCTTCCACTGTCTGACGTTTTGAGTCCGAAAAGAAATTCTTGTTCTGCTTAAAAATTTCTAATTTTATTTTTCTGTGACGTGGACTGGCGACGTCACAGCCATTTTACAGCTAGTAATAAAGTAAATGTGAAGTAAAAAATTTCGTTAACTTTTATATTTTCATAGGCTTTGCTATTCAGTTTTTTAACGCAAAATTTGTTATTTTTATTAAGTTTATCTGTCACTTTTTATTAAACTGTTTATGCAGAAAATAAAACCCATTTTTGCCTCTAAAAGGAATAGTTGGGAGAGGGTCCCCAAAGAATTTTTTTTTAACAAGTGTTGTCCGATCAACAAAAGGTTAGGAACCACTAATGTAATCGAATAATTAAGTCTGTAATCAGATAACCACGCAGATCACAACGCACCATAATATTAAGCGATAGGAAAATTAATTTAAGTAATTTTATAATCAGATTAGCCAAAGTATAACTTCGAATTCTGTTTTCTGCTCCTTACAGTAATTCTTTTAGTGAAATACGCGTGTTTCTCAAAACATTTTTTTTATGTGCACTAGGGTTCTATTGTTATCAATTAGACAGTTTGCGTTTCTGCATTTTTCAATGGCGCCAAACTTTTCAATAAAACGAGTAATGTAGCAATGACTAGTAGAGCGTCGATATATCGAACCTCAAGGGGAACGAGAAAACTTCGAATTATCGAGGATTTCGATATACCGAGGTTCGATTTAACAATAACATGTAAGTGTTAGGCAAGTTCAAGGGGAATGGGAGAACTTTGATTTATCAAGGAATTCGATTATATTGAGGTTCGATACCTCGAGGTTCCACTGTATTCTGTATTTTATATTTTTTTATCTTTTAATTTATTTAGCTTAATTTTATCAAAAAACAATTTACATTTTCTAGCGATAGAAATTAATTTATTGTTCTGTAAAAAAAATTAAAATTAAGCCTTTTTTCATTTTAACATCCAACTTTATACGAAAAAAACTAATTAAATGACCTAATTCCTGATTAGAAAAATAATTAGAGGAAAATTCTCCTTTGTTTAACATTGGGATTGAAGATCAGCAAAATTGACAGGTGTGCCGCCCTAAAGTGAAGTGTAGTCTAACAGCTAATCTACCAATAAGTTTACTCATTAGAGTAATCTAAATGAACATTTTTACTGTGTGTCAACTGATGCGACTTCTTGGCAATTGTTCAGGTGACTGCAATTGCTCGGCCTTATCCACAATTACATTCTTATTGATCAAATTTCTCAAAGGGTACATTGGATACGCTGCTGATATTTTTTGGTACTTCACGTTAAGTATGATGCTTCCAACCAGACAGGAGATATCCTTTCACATAGTCTGGAATATTATTTTTGAGATAAAGGAGATCCTGTTTCAGTGCTTAAAACCTTTACTTCTCATCGTCAAGTTACATCGCACGGAATTATTTTATTCTCTCCTCTAAACTCGACTGATATTTGACCACTCGTGTTAATTTTTGCATGAAAATTGTAGAAGTTTTTAAGTTACTAAATAACAGCTCCAGGAAATCCAGAATTGAATTGAAATGACAGCTAGTTTGGGATTAATTGGCATACTCTTTTATCAGGTCGCAGAGAATTACATGCGATTGTTTCTACACGCATGTAGCGATCGCAAGTCTGCAGCCGAATCCCACTGCAGACGACATTTAAAAATATTTGTATTTCACGTATTGAAGAAGTTGCCTGGCAACTACGATGATCTGGTACGAGAGTAGCAGGAAAAAAAATTCTTCTGTATTCGTTGTTAAGTTTTTGTTTCATGATTTTTGGTATACATGCTATTCTTTAATTTGTGCGAGTAGCATTTTCAATGTTAAATTTATGTAATCAATGTTTAAGTTTTCAAATTTAAAAAAAATTCATATTTAAAAAAACGTGAAATACAAATATTTTTAAATGTTATTTGCTGCGAGATTAGGCTGCGGACTTGCGATCGCTACAGGAACATCACTAATCTGACAAATTACTATGAATTTAGTGATGAGATATATATATTATTAAAATTCCATAACATCAGTTTTTATTAAAAAAAAATTTAAGTTGGACCTTACTTCAAGACCAAATATACAATCACTGAAACGACAGATCTTGAGGAATTTTGAGGCTTAGCTTACCTACAAAAAGAGAAAAGATAACAATTAATATAGATATTTATAAACTGAAAGTAAATTATTAGTTATACGGGAATTTTTAAGCCAACTGAAAAAAATACATTTATATATAAACTTAGTTATTTCACTGTGAGTTCGCGATAAGTTCATCGATTTTATTTGCGATAAGTTAATCGCGTAATTGGTGAGCATTACGAAGCACATCAAACTTCACTGTAACACGGTTTACATAAAAATTAAAAAGAAAATTCCTGAGAAACACATTTTCTGTTTTTCAAAACTGTTTCTACAAGGATGAGATATTTTATTAATTAAAATAGTTAACACATGTTAATAAGGATATAATTATCATTTTTTCCCCAAAAGAACTCTCATTTGAATATTTAATTGCAAAATTTTATACATATTTTACTTTGAAATTCGAAGATTCCAACGATATTTCCTATAAATAACGAATTAAAGCAAAGTAAAAATTTATTTTAAATAACTCATCACAAGGCTTTGGTCATATTTCGGTTCTCTTTGTTTTTACTTCATTTCAGCGGCAATCAAGTCCAGATAATTAAAGCTGCTGTGTACTATCTAACCCTACTGGATTCACCCACCTCAATGTTAACCTATGGAAAAAATGTGTCGAAGGTTTGCCGACTTGGATTGAAATATTTCTTTTAAAAATTGCACTCCGTAACGGGGAAAGAAATTTTACATCTTCGGGCATTTTTCGTTTTTTTTTAATGCAAGTAATATTTTAAAATTTAAATTATTCGAGAAAAAATCTAGTATAGTGTGTTCCAAACGTTCGTAAATTCCTTTTGTGGACGAAATTGAAAAAATGAATCCTGTTGCAAGGTGCAGAAAAGTTCAGGCTATCTGAAAGTACAATTTTTATTGGATTGTCAGCATATATATAGCTGTCAATAGTAGACACATTTTCTCCGTAGGTTAACATTAAGGTGAGCGAATCCAATAGGTTTTGTACACAGGAACTCCGTAAGACTTTAATCATACTTTCCCCCCGTTCGTCACAAAAAATCAACAGAACGATCAAGTCTGCCAAGAAGAAAGTCTTCCATCGACATGTGCAAAAATAAATAAATAAATAAATAAAAACAGAAAAAAAGTCATTCAACCTTGGACGAGTTCTTTCACTTGTATACCACGCGATATTCTATCACGATTCAATTGCACAGACAACTTAACTCTCCTCATATCCACTGTCTGATCCCAGGATATAAGATTCATGCATAATGAAGCCATCATAATAAACTGCCACCACGTGACTCGAGAGGTCCATCTGCTAGTCAGAAGCGTCCTCGATTGTCACCTTATCGCTTCGGAAAATCGTCCAGCCCGCCGATAAAAACATTAAATTAGCCGAGAAAAAAAAAAACAGGCAGATAAGGCTACTCTTGTAACACCTGTGCAAGTTATATAGACATTGTGATCAATGGGTGTAATACCAGTCCGGCCATTGTTAAATTCAATGAAAACCTGCAGAATAACAATTGAAGACGCCCATAATTCGATTTAAATATACATCATGATGTATCACATGCGCATATTTATATTACTCACTTCCATGATAATAGGATTATGATGGAATTTCGATAATCGTAATCGGCCACGCTGAATATAAAGAGAAAAACGCTAAACAACATTTTTACAAAATTTGAAATTCATTATCTTTGTTGGTATGCTTATCAGAAAAAAAAGCAATGATTCCTATACCCGGTCATACCACCTCTGATGGACTAGGGACCAGTGGCGCACCCAGGGAATGGGCCAAGGGCCCTGCCCTCCCCTCCCAATGAAATAGATTGCATTATGAATCTTGAATTTGCATTATAAATATTTTTATCCATTCAACTCGCCCCCCCCTCCTCCCAAGATTAAATCTCGGATGCGTCACTGCTAGGGACGTACACTTCTCAAGTCCCGCAACTAAACGAATTTTAACAAACTTATCTCATTCGTTAGTACCGCAAAAATTTTCGTTAGAACCAAATTAAAAAAAAATTTAAAAATATTGCAATTTTTTTTATTACTGGGCTTGTGAAATGCCAGCCCTGCGATAAAAATTATTATACTAAATTTATTTTAAATTCGGTACTAACGAAAAATTTTCGAAATTGTGTACTAACCCTATTGGATTCGCTCACCTCAATGTTAACCTATGGATGTAATGTGTCTACTATTGACAGCTACATGAATGCTGATAATCCAATAAAAATAGTATTTTCAGATAGCCTGAACTTTTCTGCACCTTACAACAGGATTCATTTTATAAATTGCGTCCACCAAAGGAATTTAGGAGCGTTTAAATCACACTAGACCAGATTTTATCTCCGAATAATTTAGATTTAAAAATATTATTTGCACTTTTTTTAAAAAACGAAAAATGCCCCAAGGTATCAAATTTCTTTCTCTATTACGGGTACAATTAAAAAAAAATCAATCCAAATCGACAATCCTTGGACACAATTTCTCCATAGGTTAACATTGAGGCGAGCGAATCCAACAGGGCTAGTACACAGAAGCCTTAAAATAAATATTGAGTTGAATAAATGACTCTCACGCCCAACAGATTATTATAGAGATCGATGCACTCCTCCCTGAGGATGAATTAGCTACTCGCACGCCCTAAACTGTCTAGCCCTGATATCAAACATTTGTGTTCTTAGCACTAATCATAAATGTGTGACATTACCAAGACAAAGGAATTTTTAGCGATTTCCATTGTAATCATCTAGTGAAATATTACACTGAATCCCATAGCTATTTGAAACTGTAATAATATACATTTGATATGTTCCTGATATACATTCCACTTTTATTAAATATTTAAAAAAAATTCAGGTAGTCTCTTCTAACGAAACTACCGCTGGTTATTAACGTAGGATTACTTATCGTTGCTTACCTCTTTTATAGACTTGTTAGTTGTGCTAAAACGTAATCATTACACCGATAGTCTTTCCAAGCACATAATTGGTTGTGTTAGACTTAATGAATAGCTTGTTCTGTTGCACTTAATTAGTAATAAAATATAATAAGTTTATTTTGTAAAAATAATTATTCTAAAGTAATATTAATGAATAATATATATATATATATATGTGACATTATAAGTTGAATCTTGACATTATAAGTTGAATCTCGTCTATTTCTATAATTCGGGTCCCACATCTGTAAGAGAGGACCCTTTCTCTCAGGAATAGCCCACCCCAAAGCAAGTGAACATCTGCAAATTCCAGTGGGGAAAATAACACAATAAATTCTTTTCAGTTGATAGGATTATTAGCCATGCCGCCCAGAAGGAGTAACCCAAACCCCGTCTCTAGTCATCTAAAATCCGCAGTTCACAATATCTCAGAGATAATGGCTGCAGGTGCCAGAGATAAAGGATCAAAAGTGTCAAACAATATCATAAAGATAAAGCGCACCCAATGTGCCTCTTATAGTAGTATACCACCCACGAAAAACATCTGTGTTCATGTAAACAGTCGCTGACTTTGGTACAGACCCTGACTAAGAGAGCAGGCAGTCTGTTGTGAGCTGTGTATGTGAAAGCACTTGTATGTTCCGTGTCATGCTAGAAGGACGCTCTGATATCCGCTCCCAAATGTTATGAAATAAAGGACTGCAATTTTATAGAACTCTGCCTCGTCGTTTCAAATTATTATTGTGTGTGTTATGGAATCAGGGGTGGAATGTCACAAGCCGACAGGATAGTTACTTTGCGAAGGAAACCTAATGGACTTTAATAAGAAGAAACCAAATTGATTAAATGGACTTATATGCATTTTTAAGGCAATAGAAGACAAGAAGGACAAACATGGCGGACGAGCCTTGCTTCCCAATTCCCCACACCGAACCGAGCAGGGTATCATGTGTCACCCACATTACGAAGGAAGAGATTGCGGCGATAACTCACTGATAATATAGTTGAAAGACAGTTTAGTTTTTTAGAAGATGGAAGTTCTGAAGAGAACAAGAAAAGCTCAGAGGGGCTCTGTTTCTCGACTAATTAAACAATTCGAAGAAATTCAACAACAGCCAGGATATAAAAGTAAATTACATGCACTAAAGGATCAACTGGAAATGAAGCGGCAAGAATTATATGATTTGGATAAAAACGTTGCAAGCATGATAACGGAAGAAGGAGAACTAGATACGGATATGGAAAGCTCAGAGACCTACCAAACTAAAATACTTGAAACCATACATAGGATTATTGAAATAACACAAGAGAAGGAAATCCTGGAAGACAAATCAACTGACAATCTCTCTACTAAAGATACGAAACCCATCACCGCAAAATTGCCAAAATCTTGGCTACCTGGACTTACCTATAAAGAAAGACCCATGGAACCGCAAACAGTGCAACAAACGCAAGGTAAGATTGTTATTGTTAAAATTATCAGTGTAGAAGCTACGATAGGTGATCTAACCAAAACTATTGAAGTGTATGTTATAGATACCCATTTGAATTACATCTTATTATCTTTGCCACATATGAAATTATTTAACTTGAATATTAAATTAAGTGATTGTAGTGTATATCAGGATAATCTAGATATTACTCTTAACAAATTATCGAGTTGTTATCATAATGTTTCATATCATCTCAATTCTAATATAAAAAATAAGAATAATAATAACAATGAGAGTCAGGAGGATGTCGAGAGTACCATATTCATAGAGACGAAATATTTTTATAATTCTAATAAAATTGTAGATAACCAATATAACCCAAGTAAGGGAGTAACTAAAAATTCTAATGATATGATTTGTGCTAAAAAGTATTATAGTTCTGTTATAAGTGAGTGTGATGATATATGTAAGTCGAGTAAATTGATAAATGAATATCCTGATGAAAATAACGGTGCTAAATTTTATTATGGTCGTATTGAAAATAATTGTGATGATATATGTAAGTCGAGTAAATTGATAAATGAATATCCTGATGATAATAACTGTACTAAATTAGATTATGGTCGTATTGAAAATAATTGTGATGATATAATGCTAACGAATGGCAATGGAGAACATGAACATCCAAAAACGTCTATGCAAATCAGGAATACACTTGATTTGACTGAAGACTATAAGACTCAGAATGTCATTCAGGATAAATTACCTGAATTTGCGAACATGAGTCTATCGTCGGAGCTCATTCCTCTATTGTCATCGTTTATTGGTATATTTGCTAAAAGTAAATACGATATTGGGAGAGTGAATATGGAACCTGCTAGAAATTTTTAAGACGTCAGAATTACCTGTAGCATTGAGGCCTTATAGAGCGTGCGAGGAGTAACAGTATGAACCCTGACCCCCCAACAGAAGTAGGTCAAACGACGAGTAGTGTTTTAGAGGGGGAGGAAAGAGCGAGTCCCCGATTCCTTTGAGTGTGTAAGAAGAGACGAATAATAAGTTACCTTAACCAAACTAGCTGAAGTTGTCAGAATTATTTTATTATTTTTTTTAATTAAAAAATGGAAGGAGGAAATTTGTACCTTTCAGTAGAATCTTAAATTCATTTAAATAGGACAGGCTTATTCAAAGACAAGCTATCATGAGAAATTAGTACTCTGATTAGCAGATGTCATCATAAGTCAGAACACTACAGTTAGGTTAGAAGGATAAGGTAATGCAGAAATTGAGCTTGAGAGAGATGAATACTGGAAGGGTAAAAGGATTAATTTTCGCTCAATGTAGAGATCTTGAAGAGTATAGGAAAGAGATCTTGAGATTAAGAAAAATAGAAGTTATTCCCCTGTATTAAAGAATATAGTGAATTAAAAAACATGAGAGAATTTAAGTGGAATGAAAGAGATGAATAATCTAATAATTGTAAAAAGCATTGTGTTCATATGATATATTTGTGTCTTAGTAAGGATTTTATTATATTATATCACCTGTTATTTCTTTTTCATTATTACGCACTATTATCATATTATCTATTTTATGATCATACTGGCATTATTGTGAATGTATAAATAGTAATTATTATCCGAGTAAACCAGTGCTCTAGAAGTGTAAATAGTATTGAGTTATATTTTTCTGAATTGAACTAATTTAGTGCGTGATTGTCAATATGTTTTCCTATTTAATTAATGTTGAGTTACGTTTACCTGAATTGAAGTATTTAACGTATCATTTCTGTGTATTGATTTAGCATTGATTTACAAGTATCAGAATTGAATTGTTTTTGTGTATGATTTCATGTAGATTACTATTGAATTAGAACTGATTTTCGGTATAATGTATCTGCATGGAGATTCAATTAAGCCATATCCATTACCATTTCTATGTTATTCTTTTCATGGCTATACCATTATATTATCTTATACCTTATTTTATTCATAATTATTACCAGACTATTGATGTATTTGCAGAGAGATTCAATTATGCCATATCACTTGCCATTTATATGTTATTCTTTTCATGGCTATACTAGTATATTACCTTATTATTTTATTCTCCCACTAATATTGTTATAATTATGTACTTTTTAATTACTATTAGACTATTGTTGTAATTGTGCACCTATTAATTTGAGGACAAGTAATTGTATTGTTATGGTATTGAACACGATGACTGGAGATGGAGGAATTTAGATAGGTGGAGAACTTCCCCAGAGGGACGGAAAGATTTATAATTCCAGCTAACGTATGTCGATATAAAGAGCTTGATACTGCAGATCAAGAGTTTTATATCGATTATGACTTAACTTAAAAATTGAAGTAGTAAAACTTATAATGTTGATCTTGCAGAGTGAATTAGGTGAGGTCCCAACATACTCACACTCAGGTGTCTCTCACCCTATGCAGGCATAGGATGATAGCCTCTTGGGAGGGGGGATGTGACATTATAAGTTGAATCTTGACATTATAAGTTGAATCTCGTCTATTTCTATAATTCGGGTCCCACATCTGTAAGAGAGGACCCTTTCTCTCAGGAATAGCCCACCCCAAAGCAAGTGAACATCTGCAAATTCCAGTGGGGAAAATAACACAATAAATTCTTTTCAGTTGATAGGATTATTAGCCATGCCGCCCAGAAGGAGTAACCCAAACCCCGTCTCTAGTCATCTAAAATCCGCAGTTCACAATATCTCAGAGATAATGGCTGCAGGTGCCAGAGATAAAGGATCAAAAGTGTCAAACAATATCATAAAGATAAAGCGCACCCAATGTGCCTCTTATAGTAGTATACCACCCACGAAAAACATCTGTGTTCATGTAAACAGTCGCTGACTTTGGTACAGACCCTGACTAAGAGAGCAGGCAGTCTGTTGTGAGCTGTGTATGTGAAAGCACTTGTATGTTCCGTGTCATGCTAGAAGGACGCTCTGATATCCGCTCCCAAATGTTATGAAATAAAGGACTGCAATTTTATAGAACTCTGCCTCGTCGTTTCAAATTATTATTGTGTGTGTTATGGAATCAGGGGTGGAATGTCACACATATATATATATATATATATATATATATATATATATATATATATATATATATATATATATATATATATATATATATATATATATATATATATTCTTAAGTAATAATAATAATAATAAAAAATAATAATAATAATTTGCTCTTAAGTTATAGTAATAATAATAATAACAGAATATTAATTTTGGTTTATATGTCCTATAACACAGCCTCCATTGTAAGTCTGCATCTGTGCTTCCATTAACTCCATGGTTGCAAGGTTTGTGACGTCAGTCTCCTTGCGGTTTCCCACTCTTAACTTCAACATTGTCTAGCGCCAGGCTTGGTGTTCTTTGATTGAGCAACTTTTTATTAATTTCCTCTGTTTCTTATGGATTTTTCGGTGTGTAATTATGTTTATTGGTTAGATCATACTTATCAGAACCAATCCATTGGTTTTTAGACAGTATCGGCACCGCTGATGAAGAGAAGCTGTCTAAAACCTTTTAAATATTTATCTTTTTATGTTTTTAGATTCAGGCTGCATTGTGTAATATAGCTTATGCTGGTTTTTCACTTTCAACTTCTGTCATTATATATATATATATATATATATATATATATATATACAGGTGGTTATCAAAATAATGGAAACATGAAAACCTTTATTAATACCTTTATTATCACCTTTGTCATGTAATACCACCTGATTCACCTTGGAATTGCATTATACAAGTCATGAATAATCGTTAAGAATATATTACACCATTCTTCAGGGAAAAATCATGAAAGTTCCTGTATAGATGCTGTGGTGCATATCGATACCTAGCTCTATTCGCTTATACAGATCCCAGTGGATGATATACAGTCGGGGGGATTGTACAGGGCAAGATAAGGTATTTTACTTCTTTTTCATTCTCTTCAAACCAGTACTTGATAGATTTAGCTGTACTTATAGGGGAATTATCATCCTGGAGAACGCCATCTCCTGCAAGAAACAATGTTTGCACCATAGGATGGACTAGTGAGCTAAAATTTCGACATAGTCCTTCGATTCATTCGCCCTTTTTAGGGCCTGAAGAAAACCATGAGATGCCCTCCCAAACTCTGATAGATCAACCTCCATGATTGACAGTTGAGATGAGACAGCCAGAATCTAAAACTTCTGTAGGTGTTTTCCAGACATAACCACGTCCTGTTGCGAGGAACAATCTGAACAATGATTCGTCGGACTAAATGTAATTTTTCGACATATTACTTGACCAGGTTTTGTGCTCGTGGCACCATTGTGTGCGATATTTTGTATTGTCATCTATTACAAGTGGTTTGGGAATAGCTACTCTTCCGTAAATGCTTTGTTTGTGAAGTTCCCTTCTACCTCTAATGGTTGATACCGGCAGATGCAGATTGAGCTCTTCGGTCATTTTGGTTGCAGTTGTTTTCTTTCTTCATGTCGCAATCCGCTTCAATATTTCGTCTGTCTCTTTCACTCAGCTCTCCCTTTCGTCAACTATTCTGTTTGGCAAAGGATGTTTTTCCGTGCACTCTGTATGCTATCATGTGTTTCGATACCATAGCTCGAAAAACACTCATTAGCCTGGGGGTTGCAGTAACAGATACCCCAATTTGAACGCACTCAAACAATTTGCCCTTCTCGCAAAGTCTGCAAGGTTCGACATTTTACGCTGTTCCTCCCAAAAGCACGATGCCCTTAGCTTCATTACTACTACCTGACAGTAGATTAATACATACACTATATTATATAAAAAGATACCAGTGGCCAGACTTGTTTTTTGAGGAATACGAAGCACATTCATAAACACCATTAATATTGATAAGTGTTTGCATTATTTTGATAACCACCTGTATATATATATATATATATATATATATATATATATATATATATATATATATATATATATATATATATATATATATATATATATATATATGTAGGAAGGAGTTAGTACTCCTTCCTTTAGAAGTGAATCATTAGACTTAATTATTTTGAACATTTAATTAAACTAGACGATGTTTACAAGACAGGACTAACACTTAGTATGAAATTAAAAAAATAAACACAGAAGCATCAAAAGAGCTAAACATCGGGAGCTTGCAGAACAACACATCCGCTTAAAGTCCTTCGTGCCGAAGTAGTAGGAGTGGAAGTTGTAGTAATAGTTCAGTTGTGTTGCCAAACTCATTCTCACACGGCCGTTCTGACTTTCCAGACGTCCGCGGCTGGGTTGTAAACAATAATTCTGAAAAGATAAAAAAAAAAGAGCAGAAAAAGGAAAAATATTTCAAAAAATCAAGCAGTGTTCAACACAGTGGTATTGGTGTTCAGTTTCTGCACCACTGTTTCATTTTGTCCGCTGCAGTTGATGTTATGGTTGGACCATCGTGATGTCCTAACTTTCGAACTTCGTAACGATCGTTGGGGTTGATGTTCGTGATCTCATATGGTCCGAAGAACTTTGGTCGGAGCTTTAATCCGGTTCCAAATTGAGTTCGTTGTATTGCCACTTTGTCACCGATCTTGTATTTACAAGCCGGTTTACGCCGTTTGTTATATTGTCGTATGTTTTCTTCCTGTAGACGGAGGATATTTCGTTTAGCTTCGATACGTAACGCTTCTTTGTCGTCAAGAATTCTTTGGTGGTGTTCCTCGTCAAGAAGATTTTTAATCTGTAGATCCTCTTGTTGTTTCATTTTAACACCAATTAAAAGTTGAAAGGGTGTGAATTTTGTACTGCGTGTGGTGGTACTATTTAAGATACGTTGCAATCTTGGGACATATTTAAACCATTTGTCAGGTTCATCTAGAGCTAACTTAGTTAAAACGGGAATAATTGTGCCATGAACACGCTCAACCTGACCGTTGCCACGTGGCACACCTGTTGCTATTGAAATGTGTTCAATTGACTGTTCCTGGCAGTAACTTTGAAATTCTGAAGATGTGAATGCGCTACCTTTGTCAGTAATGATTTTTGAAGGGTTGCCAAATGTAGTTTGTTGCAAGGATAATTTGTCTAAGGCATCTTTCGTAGAGGTGGACTTCACGGGATAGATCCATACAAATTTGGAAAAGGCATCAACTACTGTAAAAAGATACTTATAACATTTTTTTGTCGATGGTAAAGGTCCTAAAAAGTCGCAATGGTAACATTCAAGGGGTGCATCACCTTTTGGAATGGGGTGAAGGTATCCTTCTTGTTTTCCAGATTTTCGCGAGGACAAAATGCAAGGAATACAGTTCGAAATAATTTCTTGAACTAATTTCTTAAGTTGAGGAATGAAAAATTCACGAGAAACAATTAATTCGGTTTTTTGTGAAGCAAAATGACCTTGTGAATGGGCGTTTAGCACTATTTCTTTCTGCATCATTTGTGGTACTACTAAAAGTTCGGCATCCTGATGAAGTTTATAAAGAATTCCGTTTTTAACAAAAAATTCATCAGAAGGTGTAGATTCAAGCATAGATTTAATTTGAGATATAAATTCATCCTGGTCTTGGGCATTTTTCACCTTTTGAGTGATATCATTTGAGGTAATTACAAGAATGGGGTTACGACTTAAAGCATCAACATGTTTCATCTGTCTACCGGGTCGATGACAAACTTCATAATCAAAGTCTTCTAACATCAATGCCCATCGAGCAATTTTAGCTGGTAGGTCTTTTTTGTGCATCGTTTTTTGGAAAGCATCACAATCGGTGATAATTTTAAATTTTGTTCCCAACAAGTAGTTTCGAAATTTTTTTAGCGCTTCAATAACGGCAAGAACTTCCAGTTCATAACTATGATATTTTTCTTGTTGAACTGTAGTTTTACGGCTAAAATAATGAATAGGATGAAACTGTCCATCATCGGATTGTTGCAAGAGCACAGCGCCAAAACCTAAGGAGCTGGCATCAGTGTGGAGTTCTAATGGGTATCCCTGTTGAAAAACATGAAGAACTGGGTTTTGTGAAAGAATGCCTTTCAGTTGTTGGAAAGCTGCTATTTGTTCAAGGGGTTTGGGAGCTTCAATAACTTGAAATTTTGGTTCAACCTTTTCACTTTTGACGGATTCATTCTCAAGGGCATCATCATCGGCATCAAATATTTTTGGTTCAAGAGTTGCTTTGATAGTTCCAATATCAAAAGCATTATCATCATCGTTATCATGAAGCAAATCTAAATCACTGGCATCAGCATCATCTAAATATTTTCCATCATCATTATCATGAAACAAATCTAAATCATTGGCATCATCATCATCATCATCACGTTCAAAATCAATTGGATTATCCATTTTCTCTACCCTAGAAATCTTATCTTGAGTAGATGTTAGAGGTTTTTCAGACATGCATATTTGGCCCTGATCTTGAATTTGTTTTTCTACAATTTTCTGTTCCGCAAAAGGGAGTCGTCGAGAACGTTGATTTACGGGGATTTCATCTTGTAATAAAATAGTCCTTTTAATTTCAGTGTCTTGAACTTTATGGGGTTTGTAGGAAGTAACGATATTTTGAACTTCCTCACGAATTTCAGAATTCAAAATGTGTGAAAGATCAAATGGAAAAGCTTGATCATCAGGAACATTAGTAATATTAACGAAGATGTTGTTATCAGGAGTAAAACGAATACCGTCGTTATCAAATGTAAATTGGGTTTGCTGTAAAAAGTCGATTCCGATAATCACATCAAAAGGAATCAAGTCATCCTCTAGAACATGTATTTTAGCAGGTAAAGTAATGGTTTGAATTTCGATGGAATCCTGAAAGAATCCGATGCTGTGAACTTGGTTTTTGCCAATTCCTGAAAAGGGAATGTTGGTGGGCTGCAATGGTGGCGAACCAATTCTTCGATAGGTTTTCTCATTGATGAGGGTTGCCTGTGACCCAGTGTCACAGAGTGCTGTCAATTGAATTCCTGCAAGTTGAATGTCAACATGCATGGGATTTTTCGATGAAGTTTCAGGAGAAAGTGCATTTACAGTTTTATCAGAAATAGGTTTTTGAGAATCAGGTTTTGGTTTAGAATTTCGATAACTTTTAGGGCAATTAGCATGAACATGACCAAAACTTTTACATCCGTAGCATTGTTTACCATGTGACTTATTCAAACATTGGTTGCTTTTGTGACCTCTCAAGCCACAGGAAAAACATACTGGCTGTGTATTTGGGCTACGTGTATTATCGACTTTCACATTGAGGTAGGAAGCATCAATTTTTTTC
This sequence comes from Dolomedes plantarius, assembly GCA_907164885.2. NCBI lineage: Eukaryota > Metazoa > Arthropoda > Arachnida > Araneae > Dolomedidae > Dolomedes > Dolomedes plantarius. The sequence goes on along the minus strand of OU015490.1, from coordinate 159,613,222 downwards.
TGATTATTTTGTCTGAAATTTTGTGATCTGTTAAAGATTTGTTCATAAATTTTCAACTTTTCCTTAAATTCAGGGACGGATTTACAACCGTAAAGAATAACTTTATTGTTTGTTGAATCAGGAATTCCGTTTATGACATACTCAAACAGAGAGGAGTCATCGAGAGAACCTTTGTGTGCCAAATCTCTCATAGCTAAGAAATATTCTTGTAGGGTTTCAAACGGTTTCATACGTCGAGATTCCATTAATTTATGTAACTGAATACCGTTAATTTTGTCCGAAAATTCGTCTAATAAATGGTGCTTCAATTGTTCCCAATTTTTAATTCCACGAATAGACCTAATTAAAGTTTGAGCGGGACCAGTTAAACATTTTCTAACAAAAGTAATTTGGTGAATTGGATTGTTTATCTGATATAAACAAAAAAGTTCTTCAACGTCAGATATAAAATTCTCAACACTGTAATTATCACGAGACGAGAAAGGTTTTATTAAATCAACAACGTCTTTCAGACTAAACAACTGGAAAGAGAGATTCGCAGTTTCAACTGAAGGCAATAAATTTTGATCTGATTCACCAACGGAAATGTGTGTATTTTGCTTATTCGAAGATTCTTTTGCGTCAATGATGGGGAAAAAGGGAGATCTATTTTCCTCTATAACGCTGTTAGTTTGGGATGAACGTGCACCCGGAAGTGAGTCATCATTCACTTCGCATTCCGAAAGATCAGAAAATTCTGCTTTTAATAACGATAAATCACTAAGACTCATAAGAATGGTATTGGCACATTTGTCTGGGTCAGTTGAAAATTCTAAATGAAGTAGATTACAAATAGAAATCAAGTCTTTAAGTGAAAACTCTTTAAGTACTTTCTGTTTCGTTGCTTCCAACACGAATGGCTGTTTAAAACCTGTAAATTTACGTAATCTGGTACGATTTTGTCTGTCGCCGTCTGTACCAAAAATTAAACGATGTAGAACCTTTATTTGATTCGTACTACCAATTTTTAATGATTTTGCAATATTGGGGTAATCGTTGAGAGTAGCCATAACTATATACTAGGTTCAAACAATTATAGTACACAAATATACAAATATTCAAAACCAAAATCAATACTTATAATACGTAGGTACTCAAATTCAAAAATAAAATTTCAAATCGAAATTTCCTCAAATACCAATTCAATAATAAAATATTGATTCTCAAAATATGCATCAAAATAAGTAATCTTTAAAACAGGTTTTGTTCAAGAAAACAAAATTATGAACTAAAATAAGCATCAAATATCAAATAATAAGTTCTTCAAAATAATTTCTCTGGTTGAAGAAAACAGATGACGTAAATTTAGATATGTATCAAGTTAGATATTACTTCAGCAAAATATTCATCAAATTAATCTTCAAAATAAATCACTGTTGAAGAAAATAGAGGATGTAAATGCAGCATCAAAATAATAGTTAAAGTTCTAATGTTAAAAGCATCAAAATTGGGAAATCGAAAGTATCAAAATTGTGAAATCGAAAGCATCAAAGCATTCTGCAAAATAAAAAATATTCTCGCAAGAAAACAGCAGAATTAAGTTCAACATCAAAGCGCATCAAATAAGCAAAGTTGTCATCAAATAAACATTCGCTTCGTCAAAATTATGCATCAAAATAATAATATAATAATCTTCAAAAGTATTCAATTCGCGATCTTTCAAAATATATGTTATGTTGTGGTTTGTTCAAGGAAACAAGATTCTTCAAGTTAAATGTCGAAATTTTCATCAAATCATCAAATAATTTCATCGAAATAGAATTCTCTTCAAGAAAACAGAAGTGATAAATTCAACGTCAAAGACCATCAAAAATGAATTTAGCATCAATTAAATTCTTGCATCAAAAGAACGTTGAAATATCTTTCAGTTTTCTTAAATCATCAATAAGTTGAAAATTCCCTTAATCATCAAAATTTTCTTGAACAAGCGTCAACGTATGCATCAAATAATTTTAATATGATCCAAGTTACTTACAATTCTGGTTTTGGTTCTCATCATCCCATCAGAGTATCATCAGAGTCCGTGGCACATCACTTTGGCTTTCGCTTTCGATATCCAAATCCAAAATGACAGACAACAGTAATCCAGTCGAAATCAAGTCGAAATCAAGTCGAAATCAAGTCGTATCATCGAAAGAAAATAAAGTTTTTTTTTTTTTTAAGTTCAGCATGCTAGGGGTATTTTTCGAGTCCGAGGGCCGAGCACCCATGTAGGAAGGAGTTAGTACTCCTTCCTTTAGAAGTGAATCATTAGACTTAATTATTTTGAACATTTAATTAAACTAGACGATGTTTACAAGACAGGACTAACACTTAGTATGAAATTAAAAAAATAAACACAGAAGCATCAAAAGAGCTAAACATCGGGAGCTTGCAGAACAACACATCCGCTTAAAGTCCTTCGTGCCGAAGTAGTAGGAGTGGAAGTTGTAGTAATAGTTCAGTTGTGTTGCCAAACTCATTCTCACATATATATATATATATATATATATATATATATATATATATATATATATATATACACAGTATGCCCACTAAAGTCCCTTCCCACCCTCTTAACTTCGGAACGGCTGCTGCTATATTCATAAAAGTGGTGTCTAGGTATAGTAAAGTAGCCATGCGCTACTGAATGAAACCACCTACAGCGCCACCTAGGGAAAAACTGCGGAGTTAGCATTTCTATCTCGAAAATGGAATGAGATAGGGAAAAAAAAGTGATTTACAAAGTTGTAGAAAATCCTCCATTTAGTACGAAAAGATACCTTGTGGACATTAATGCAAAGAATAGAATGGTTAAACGCGCATTTGTTTTTTCGTGATTTCCTGCACTGTGACGTCACGAAACTTGAACGAAAGGAGAAATGATTATCTTTAAGGCAAAACAGGACACCGCAATGTGCACAGTGATATATCACTTTTGATCCCCAATCTAAAGGATCTCGGTTCATACGTCGAGGGTTTCACCCTTGTACTGATTGTATTTATAAACAGAGTAGACAATACGTAGATCGTGTAAAATAGTGTCGCATCAACTCAACGCAACTTGCGCTTGGTGTTCGAAATTTTTGCAGTATGCAAATACGTAAGAAACGTCACGCCTGTTCATCTGAGACAGCTATAAAAGAGACATCTTCTTGGGGTTGTAGTATGTTGATGCTCGTGGTCATGGCTGAGTATTCCAAAGCTGAGATCTCCAGTGAAGCAGTACCTCGTCAATGAATTCGGGGACCAAATAATTGGATATGGCTCCCCGTTCGCCTGATCCGACTCCACTGGACTTTTTCCTGTGGGGATACCTGAAACAGCAGGTGTATGCGATCCCTCCACAAACATTGCAGGACCTTAAACGACGCATTACGGGCTCTTGTGCCAACGTGTCACGCTCTATGCTCCAACGTGTGCAACGTGAGATTCAAACGAGGATCCAAATGTGTGTTGCAGCTGACGGTGAGAAGTTTGAACATCTCAAATAAAGGTATATTGTTAAAATTAGTTGCTTTTTTTCTTTCTCAGATCCTCTTGTCACGTCACAGTGTAGGAAATCACGAAAAAACAAATGCGCGTTTTAACCGTTGTAGTCTTCTCATTAATGTACACAAGGTATCTTTTCGTACTAAATCGATGATTTTCTACAACTTTGTAAATCACCTCTTTTCCCTATCTCGTTCCGTTTTCGAGATAAGAAAGCTAACTCCGCAGTTTTCCACCAGGTGGCGCGGTAGGTGGTTTCATTCAGTAGCGCATGGCTACTTTACTATACCTAGACACCACTTTTATGAATATAGCAGCAGCCGTTCCGAAGTTAAGAGGGTGGGAAGGGACTTTAGTGGGCATACTGTATACACACACACATGTCAAAATTTTGACGCATTTTGATACTTTTCTGTTAAACTGTTTACTGCTTGCCCAAGAGATACAGATTGGGTTTGGCACGCTGACAAAATTTAAACTCGCGAGGTACGGACGGACAGTTTTAGAGTCTGAAATTTTGCTTTTCGGAGGACCGTTATGGAGGAACGTAATCCTATGTTAAAAACTGAAAAAAAAACCCTCTAACAAGTTTGCCCGAAAGTTCAAATGTTATTCCCAAGGGTGCCGAAAAACGTTAAAAGTTTGGGAATCTTTGCCTTAGAAGCATGATCATTTTAACATATAAAGGTAGGTAACACCACTTATCCCGCCACTACGCATAATTCGGACACATACGGGGAATCCATCGATCTCTCCAAAGAGCCTACACACCTGGACGTGCCATTCAAATGTATTTGCTCGAAACACTCTCTACTATCGGATGAGGACTATTCCGCATAAGGTAGATTTAGCAACGTATTTGAGTACCGGGCAGTCGCACACGCAGGCTTTGCGAAACGGATAACAGGTGCGCAGATCAAATACGATTACGAAACGAAAGCACACTCTAGTAGCCTCGATATTTTACTATAAGCCTCCGAGAAAGCAAAACTGGACAGGATGAAATAGAACAGACGATTTCTTTAATCCAACACGTTTGTATAATCTCCGAGCATTCAGTCAGATCGCGTGCCTCAAGGCTGGAGGGGTGGGGGAATCAGTGGGCGTTAGCGAACCGTTTGTTATTTCCTTTTTTTATTTCTTCTTGTTGACTATTTTTTTTTAGATTTTTTATATGCACTTGCGGTTTACGAAGGTGTAGGTCGATTCCTAGAAATATATTTTTTACGAGAGTCAGTTGCCGGAATTAATTTGTGGTTCTCGACACTTATTATGAGCCGGTAAAGAATGAGAAAGAGAGCTCTCATCTACACACATTATATTGTATTTTTTAAAAATTATTATTATTATTATTATTATAATTAATATATATATATAATATATATATATATATATATACATACATACATACATACATACATACATACACACACATATATATATATATATATATACATGAGGCGATGAAAGTCAAACTCAGTAAGTCAAGTGGTGTAAGTCCAGAGCATTTTACTGCAAAAACTACAAAAAATTCCACTATAAATTGAACAAATTATAATTCATAATAATTATTATAATATTTTCGGAACCATGACTGGCCACCATAGAGAAATTTCACTATATATACAGGGTGTTTCAAAAAGAATCACCCGATTTGAAATGAGTATATTATGAAAAATATTGAACATAGAAACTTAAAATTAATTTTATATTACATGGATAATCAAAGATTTTTTACAAACAACATTAAAAGTGCTCAATATGCCCATCTTTGGATGCACGACATATATCTATACGGTAAGCAAATTCGTCCCAAACTTTTGCGAGCATGTCTGCTTCCACTGTTTCCACGGCTGTTATGCGTACACAGACAACCCGTGGCTTTGAATTGTTAATGCCGTCGCCTAATGCTCTGAGAGGTAGGAACTTCAATCTACCAGGGTTTTGTCGACGAAAATCGCGTTGAACGGATTGCGAAATGTGGATCAGTTGTTACGGATTCACATTTCGCAAAGCGTAGAACACAAAATGATTTCTGTTGTGCAGTCGCCATCTTTACGAATACTGAAGTGGCGGGCGAAGGAAGAACGTTAGCGTTACTTTTATAGGCAACTGTGTGAAACTCGAGATTTCCCTCTTTCTTCTTCCTCTTTTTTTTATCATGTTTTTATTAACTCGCTTTCTTGTTTGTTTGTTTGTTTGTGTGTTTGTCTCGTACAAATCTTGCAATCGATTTTTAACTAACTTCCCGACTAGTTAGACATTTGAAACTTTTAGAATAGCTCAGAACACGATGACACTGCATTATTTTAATACTTTTAGCCATCTTTAAGCAGAATTATTCATTTTCCGTTATTTTCAGTTTATTTTGTTTTGTAGACTGGTGCAGCCATCTATTGGCCGGGACGGGAACGAAAAGTTAAACGCAAGTTAACTTCCAATTAACTTCATTTTCTTTCAAGTTGATGGGATAATTCATCAAAAAAAAATTTAAAAAGTATTTATTAATACATAGAATTGTCAAGTTTATACGATTCAACAGAAAATTTAAAAACATGGTATATAAAAAGTTCTTTTTATCTTGTAATTTTTCATTATTCGATCAAAACGGATTAAAAGATGAATAGTTATGATCTTTTTAAATCGGATGATTCTTTTTGAAACACCCTGTATGTATATATATATATATATATATATATATATATATATATATATATATATATATATATATATATATATATATGTATATATATATATAAAATACAAAATAATGCCTTGTAGAGAGGAATCAATTAAAAATTATTGCAAAAACGTAAAACATATTGCAGTTGACTTAATACATGTTTTAATACAATTTCAAATAAAATTTAATACATTTTACATATTCATCTTTTTCATTACGAAAGAAGTTAAAAATACATAAAAGATATACTTTTCTTCGACCGTACGAACATATCCAACACGAATTTGAAGATCTGTAAATATCCAGTTGTATCATTAGAATACGCTAGCACTAATTTATTTTCTAAACAGTATTCTCGCATGAAAAAAAGCGTTAGAAATCATATAACTTAAAACCAACACCTGGTCAAATTTATATGGATTTTATGTATATTAGCATTTTTTTTTCTTTTCTGGTGAACAACGGTATAATTCTACAGTTCTTAGTTTAGCATCAAATTATATGAATAAAATTAAAACACAGGAAACGCTCCTAACTAGTCACCTAACTAGTTTCAAATAAACCATGAAAAATACAACAGGTGTAGTTAAAAGGAGAGTACATTATTCTTCATCGCTGTAACTCCCCCCCCCCCCCTGAACACTCACGGCTGTAAATGAGTCTAGACAAACCACGCCAAGACATGAAACTTGGCACGATCTGTAAAATTGTCAGAACCAGGTAATCTGAAATTCAGACATGTTCCACTCTCTATGTGAGTCACATTTTTTTTTTCTCTTTCAGTTATAAGAGGAAAGTTTTGGAAACGAATCAATATATATCTTATTTCCTTAGAAACATCATATCTTATTTCTCGGTTTTAGTCTCAAGAAAGAGATATGAACTAGTTTGATCATTCTTCTACCACTTAGGGTGTAGTCCCAAATCACTTAAGTAGAAGTGATATGAATTTAAAAGGGGAGTATTTTTATGGGGCAGATTACGGCGGGACATATGAACTGAACATTGCTTAATTCCGAAAGTGGAAAATTGAGCACAGTAGAATACGACAATATGTTGCGTACTCGTAAATTGGTAAGGTTTTGTATGATAGTTAACATAGGGCATGCTAGGATTTGTAATGATCCAAATCATAGCATGCAATATACAGTGTTCCCGTCTATATCCGTTACATCCCCCTTGACTTCTAAACGGTGACAACTTAGGCCCTAAAGTTCGTGTCTAGGTGTAGTAAACAGGCTATGTTCGCTACTTGAAGAGAACTTACAACGCCTTCTACCGGCAAATTTTGGAATGAGCGTTTTTATCTCAAAAACGGTACGAGATACGGGAAAAAGTCAATTACAAAGTTGTTCAGCATCATCGATTTAGTAAGAAAAGACATTTTGAGCACATTAATACTCTAAACAGAATGTAAAAAAGGAGCATTTGTTTGATCGTGATTTTCAACACTATGGAGTTGTGAAACGCGAGCGAAGCTCGAAACGACCACGAAAAAGCTCGAAAGTGTATAGTAGCTAACAGAGAGCATTTTCAGCAACATAAATAAATGATCCTGAAGATAGGGACGTGTCTCAGTTTTTTTCTTCCAGTTTTTATGACATGACAATTTTAGAAATCATGACCAAACACATGTTCATTTTCTACATTCTGTTTTAAGTATTTATGTGCGCAAGGTGTCTTTTCTTATTTAATCGATGATGCTGAACAACTTTGTAGTTGACTTTCTTCCCGTATCTCGTACCGTTTTTGAGATAATAACGCTAATTCCAAAATTTGCCGATAGATGGCGTTGTAAGTTGTCTCATCGAGTAGCGCATAGCCATTTTACTATACCTAGACACCAACTTTATGGCCAAATCTGTCACCGTTTAGAAGTTAAGGGGGGAGGGTGTAATGGATATAGGTGGGAACACTGTAGTGCAGTGCCGTCCAGAGAATTTACGGGGCCTGGGGCAAACTTCTGTTTAGGGCCCCAAGAAAAATAAAAAAGGGAAAGAGACGAAACCACACATTCAAATTCAATTACTCGTACTTAAAATTTTATTACATGAATGATTAACATAATTATTATATTTCATTGCACTGCTCTCTTGTTATATTTTCCAATAAATATGACATCTTCATCCACAAAGCTTTTTTGCTATCTATTTATCTATTTTAGTAGTTGGTATTGTCTTCAATTCATTAGAGAGAATTCAATTTTATAGCAGTTAGGACTAAACAGTTATATTTTTCATTAAAACTTAATCGCGTATTTTTCAAAAGACTATTTTGGAGTAAAAGAAATCTAATTAATCGAATAATTTTTTAAATATTTTTGGGGGCCCCTGTTTTCAGGAGATAATTTTGAATTTTCTTTTGGATGAAATCTAATAAATTAACTTTTAAATTTTTTTGGGGGCCCCTCCGGCAGTTAGGGGCCTGGGGCAAAGTGCCCCAGTTGTCCCCCTCTCTGGGCAGCCCTAATGTAGTGTGTTACATTCATTAGTTTGCACCCTTTAAACATACCGTTATTACATCCTTTCTTCAGCTGGATAAAAAGAAACGAAAGTAATTTTGAGACGACCATTACAAGATGTAACACATCTGGTGATGAATAACTAACTGTTCACACTGATTTAGTTCTCCTCTTGGAACTGCTTGAGTTCGATAGTTTCCAGTTCATTCCGAAAATTATTTCTATATAGAACAGGATTTGGAAACCTATCAATTAATCTATTGTTAAGGAAGTCTTAAGTCAACTTTCTCAAAAAATCGGGTAACCGAGTGACAGCAGAATTCTCTTGCGTGCCACCTCTGACTCGCGTGGCATACGTCCACCAATTATGCTCTACAGTAGGGGTGGGCAAATAGCAAACCGCGGGCAACATGCGGCCCGCCAAGACACTCAGAAAAATCCGGACAGCCAGAAAAACTGCCAATATTTAATTTAATTTATATTTATTGATTTTTATCATACAATTTATACCTTTTCTGAAATGCAAACCTAACTAATAAATGCTATAATTTTAAAATGTGTGGCCCTCCGCTAACACAAAGCGGTCCCCGGGCCATAATAATTGCTATCCCCTGATCTACGGAACGCCCCCCCCCCCCCAAACTTAACTTTAAATAAATCAAAACGTAAATAGAAGTTCAGTTAAAACCGGAAAATTGTAGAAAACTTTTTAAAAAGTTGGTTTTTTCCCGCTTTTATAAACTGAAGATTCCGATTATATCCTTAGCCTTAACATTGTTTTTAACAATGATATGATCCATAACAAAAATTCGATGCTATATATTTTTTGTCATTTTATTTATATTATATTTATTTTTCTCATTGTATAACTGTTGAATGCTCAAACACCAATTCTATTGTTATTCAATTTAAAAAATCATAATATTTCATATTTTAAGGACCGCCTGGCAATCAATGCGTGGAGGAGGGCCCTAAATGAATTCAGTTCATGCCCCCACTCCTCCCCAAAAAATAGTTAGAAGCATGCTACGCCTGTGGTCGGTAGGGCAAATAAGTTTGGGAACCCTTGCTCTACAGCAGGGGTCTCCAAACTTTTTAGCCTAAGGGCCACACTGACGCCTCCACTAAGTCCAAAGGGCCAAGACCTAGCTAGTTAGCTCATCATACCAACATAACGTAGTTTTCAATTACGCGCAAATTTTCGTTGCATAAATTTGCCCGTGCCCTTTTTTAATTTTCGCTCTCGGCACTACTTATCTGTGTGAAAAACGTGCTCCAAAATATACGAAAAATATTTACAGATCCAAATTAACTGATAAGCATTTAGAGTCCACTGCTGATAATTTCCACTAGTAAACTTGATCCACAACTGCAAACAATTGTCAGTGGAAAATGACAGCTACATAAATATCTTTCATCATAATTACAATGTTTAATTTCATCATGTAAATTACCTATCTATGTCACTTATTGTAAGTTTTTAGGATAAATATCATATCGTAAATTACAGTTAAAAGTTCAATTTCATTATGTATGTCACTTATTGAGTTTCTTAATGGGTCCTTTAATAAAAATATCTGATTATTTTGTATGATTTATTTACACTTTAAATTTTACAATGTAATCAAAATAATCTATGGCGGGCCGGATTAACGGTTCTCACGGGCTGTAGTTAGGAGACCTCTGCTCTACGGCGTCGAAGGGTTCCAGGACATAGTCGTAGCGTCGGGGAGGGGAACAGGGGACACGTGCCCCCCCCCCCAACTTGAAATAAATTAAAACGTTAATAGAAGTTCAGTTCATTTCGGAAAATTGTAGAAACTTTTTAAGAAAGTTGGTTTTTTCCCGCTTTTTCAAACTGTGATACTGAAGATTCCGAATATGTCTTTAGCCTAAACATAGTTTTTAACAATGATATGACCCATAACGACAATTCGATGCTATATTTTTTTCTAATTTCATTTATATTATATTTATTTTTCTCATTGTATAACTTTTGAATACTACTCTAACATCAATTCTATTGTTATTTAATTTAAAAATAAATTAATTTATATTTTAAGGAACGTCCGGAAGTCAGTGCGCTAAGGAGGGCACTAAATGAATTCAATTCGTGCCCTCCAAAAAGTTAGAAGAACGCTATGCCTATGTTCCAGGAGGTCGCGAAAAGATTTCAAAATTTTAAAAATGAAGAAAGAATAATATAAAAGCGAGACAAAACAGAAGCTTAAACTGTTTTAGCCAGCTAATAAAAGCTTTAATCCAGCATGTTGGTATTCTTCAATGTGGTATTGAAGTTGGTATTCTTCAGTTCGAGGCCTGAGGCGGTCGCCTCACCTATAGGACCGGCCAAGTCATCAAGAATTCATATAAGTTTAAAATATTAACTTTGAAATACATTCTTTGCGAATGAAGTGATGACACTTGGATAAAAAGGGGATCTTCAAATTTTGCTATCCCTACCCCCTTTTTAAAGTGTGTTTTTTCATTGGATTTAGTTCTCCCCGCACGTAACTGATACATTGAAATCGAATAACACAGTTTCGTTTCCATTCCAGGACCGTCTCTCATGCATCATGCTCAACAGAATTTCATTACCGGTTGATAATCATTATCCCGCACAGAGGATTGATGATGCTTTTATATCATGTCCATTTGTATTCCGGATGTGCTTTGGACACTGATAATCTGAATAATTTAAGTTTTAGATTTGTGGGTGCGTCTGTGAAGAATATTAAATTTTGGTGTTTGATAACAGAAAGATTTAACCAAGTGAAAGCTTTTTAGTTTAATGTAATCGTAACTCAGTATTCATTCAACACATTTTAACACTCCAGAAATTAAGTATTATTATGGAATACTAGCTGAATACCTGTGCTTCGCTACGGAGTAAATTAAAATTAAATATATTAATCAATGTATGTAATGAATGCAAAAAAACAATAAATAAATAAATATATATATATATATATATATATATATATATATATATATATATATATATATAAAATCGCAACGGATATTTTTATAGACAAAATAATGTAGAAGAAAATATTCAAATTAAATACAACCGTCAATGTATGCAATTAATTTGTGTGTTTAATATCCATAAAGCATACTGTTTTGAATTAAATTCTTTGAAAACTTCCATCTCAATTAGTGTGGTGGTTAAATTTTATCTTTTACGGTATTTTAATATTTTTTTTTGTCAATTTATTTCGTTGTCATGCACGTAACACAAAATTAATTTCAGGCACCACAAAAAGAAAAGAAACCACGTGATCAGCATTTAATAAATTAATTTCTAAAAATTAATCTTTAAAAATTCATAAAGAATCAGAAAATGGAGATAAAGATTCGAAGAAAGACTTCATTTTAAAGGATTTTTTATGATCTTTCTCATGATGTATATTTTAGAACCCTCAGATTATTATTTTAAATTCAAACTTAAAAAAAGCTAGAAAAACAGCTTAAAAATTTAATTTTAAAAAATCTAAGAAGAATTTTTCAAAAATCTCTCTTAGTGCACCCCTACACTATAAGATGAATAGCCATACAAAATTTAAGCCCTTTAGGTCCAGCGATTTGGTCTGTGCGCTATCTGTCAGTCAGTCAGTCACGGAACTGTTATATCTTTATATATTATATCTTTATATATAAAAGGCAAAGTCTGTGTGTGTGTGACCGAGTTTTTGTCTGCTCGCGGCGCAGCGCAAAGACGGTAGGTCGGACAGTCTTGAGATTCGACACGAAGATGCCTCCCGAGGTCTCATTATGCACCTCGAAGCCCTTTTTTCGATTTTTTAATTAGATTTTCCGTAATTAAATATTTAGTCGCGATTTGGAGCTCCCGGACGAGTAAAAGCCCCGTAAATCCTAACGTATCCGTCCAAGAATTTTTTTTTCGGACGAGCCTATACGGGAAAGATGACACTATACGGAAATCACAATTAAAATTGTCTGTCTTAATTTATCGATTAATTGTGATTTTTTTTCGATCGCCTGTACGCACCCGTTTTTCGGAAAAAAACGCGATTTTGTCCGTGACCCTTTTTTCCAAATTGTCGAATCGATACGTAAATGTCGTTACATTTTTACGAAATTTTTATCTCAGAGACCCTAGACATCACAGTTTCGAAATCCAGAACCAAAATTAATTTACAAATTGTAGTTATTTTTAAATAATTTATTTTATGATTCGGAAACTCTTGCGAGAAATCTCATTTTGGAGATTTCGTTCTTCATTTCCGGACGAAGGTAAAATAGGAGAAAAACCAGTTTTTCGACGTCATGCACGTGATGTGTTGGGACGTTTGTTTTCTATGAGGGATTCGGTGGTTAAAGGAAATCGATTACTATTGCAGTGATAATCGATTAAAAAATCACATTTAGTAATGCCGTAATTTTTTTGGCCAGCACTTAGTTAATATCATATAATTTGTGGTGTATTTGTGGAAAAAATCTATGAAGATTTCAAAGAATTTCAGCATGTGGAGGATGTGATATATTCGCTTTCAAGGAAATCGATTACTATTGCAGTGATATTCGATTAGTAATCCTATGTCAAAAATTTTGCCAAAATGTGCCAGAAAGGATTAAATTTATATGGGTAAAATAATGTATCGTGGTGAGGAAAAGGATGACAGCGACGCCCATTAACAAAGGGTTAAGGCTACTAAAAAATTGGTAATTACATTACCCGAGCAACGCCGGGACGGGTACAGCTAGTATATATATATTTATATATATATATATATATAAGAGAGAGAGAGAGAGAGATTAAGTATAGCTTTAATTTAATATTTGGGTTATAGGTATTTTTTTATTTTATTCTATTCATTTTCAAAACCCGAATTTAAAACATCCGAGTTCCATTCAAAAAATAATCCCTTTCAAAGTAATTTTTCTTTAATAGGATCATTCTTTAACGTTACAAATTACATTACTGTTTTCGAAGAAACAATTCTTCTAACAAACGCTTTAAACTAAATGTTTGAAAACGTGAGCGTCTTTTACATTCTTTAAAATAATTTATAAGGAGATATTACAGAGATGTTTCACATCTGGTTAAAAAGTTTTCTTTGTGTTTGTTCCCTTAAAACTTTCTTGAAAGAAATGTTTACAACAATAAATATATACCTCGAAAGAATATTTTGTTTTAACCACGCTTTAGAAAGAATTGTTTTGAAAAATCTTGAAACGAATATTAATCATTGTTTTGAAAGTTTTGGTCTTCAAATTTTATTTAATAGATCTTTAATGGCACGGCGGAAATGTTTGAAATAATGTTCTCTTTAAGCTATCTTTAATGCGGTGGTTTTTAACATATTTTTTCCTTCGTGACCTATTTTTGAGAAAAATTTTTTCTTCCGACCCCTCGTACGATAAAAATCGAATTTACAAGATCAGAATTTAGCACTTTGCTAATGCACCATAACTGTCGTTATTCTCTGATTATTGCCTGCTTAAATTTCTTGCGTCTTTTAATTTTTGAACAAGCTTAATAAATGTTATGTATTTCGGCATTTTAGTAGATCTCTTATAAGTTGTACTATCTGACAAATAAATGAACAAACTCTTTGATAATTATGTGTTGAATAAAATAGCTGCTTATGTTTTTTTAACACTATCATCAGGATAGAAGGAACTAGTGTGGAGAACAATAAAATTCTAAATGGCGGGTTTTATTCAGTTGTCATTAACAACTTTTGCTGCTAATGATGAAATAAAGGAATGTAATAGAAAATTTCGATACTAGCACACAATGATGATATAAGATTTGCAGGAGGAACATTAAATGGTAAAAAAGGCCACCAGACCGGCTGCCGGGGTAGTGAAAAGACAGAACGTAACATCAGGATAGTAGCAGAGTCAGGACGCGGACAAAACCAGAAGAACGAAAGAAACGCGAGGGAGGGTAGCCAGAATAGCAAACGAGCAAAGGATAGGAAGGGCCGAAAATCGCTACTCAACGTATTTATACCATGGGGACAGTAGGAGTTTAAAATTCTTCTAAATGGTTATACCCGAACACCTGACTTAACCATGTGAGGCATAACTCAAGATTCCGAACATGCAATGCAAGGCGCGTGGTTTCTGAATTATCCTGAATCATAGGCGCCTGACTTTCAGCGGGTGCATTAAGGCAGTGCTCCGCAACCGCCGTGCCGTGGCACACTAGTGTGCCGCGAGGTGATCTTGACTGTGCCGCGGTGTTTTTATCGATTATAATTATAAAAAAAAACCACCGCATCAGTTAGAAATTTTTCTAAGTAAAATATAACTCTAAATTTTTGCTAATATGTAATTTCCCTGGGTCGAAATTATACAAAAAAACAAAAACATGTTGTTACCATATATTGTATGTGTGCTCGAGCGTCATATTTCTGGTTTTCAGTTAAGAAAGAATATCCACAAATTTCTGACAAGGCCATTGCAATTTTGCTCCCTTTTTCTACGACATACTTATGCGAACAAAGTTTTCCGACACTGGTTCTAATTAAAAATGACAAACGATCGTGTTTAAAGGGTCTTGACCATGAACTGTAGCTCTTTCTAATATAGAGCCAAATATAAAACGTACTTACGTACATATGTTCATCAAAACAAGCTCAAATATCTCATTAATAAATTAGTTATGTTACAAGTGCCTCCGCATTGGATAAAAAAAAAAAATAAAAAAAAAATAAAAAAAAATTAGTTATGTTTAAATTAACTTTGATTTATTAGGCATAAGTAAAGACCAAAAAACAAATTTTAATATAAAAATTTAAAGAGAATTATTTTTTACTTGTAAACTATAACTTTATATTTTTGTTCTTGTGTTGATGTGAAATTCAAAATGATTTATATAAAACTTAAATGATTATAATTATCTTGATACATAGAGTTATTTTATTGAGTTTTTTCATCTAATAAAAACATATACGTATTTATTGTAATTTATTTATTTGCAAGCTTTTTCTTGTGGTCTGCCGCGGAATTATCGAAAAAACGTTTTTGTGTCGTGGAAGATAAAAGATTGCGGAGCTCTGCATTAAGGGACAAACAAGTTAGTTAATTCGTTTATTTCTAGATCAATTTTGAAAGAGGGACTGTACTTTATTGAAACGGTAACAGGATAATTTAGAATACGCAGATTTAGAAAAATTAATAATAGTGGGTCGTTATTATTATTTACACACACACACACACGCATATATATACATATCTATACATACATATCTATACATATATACATATATATATATATATATACACACACATACACAGTGGAATCTCGATCTATCGTTTTTCAAGGGACCGATTGAAATGAACGATAAATGCGGGAAAACGATAGATGCGGAAACATAACAAAGCAATATGATAGTTGGGACTGGTTAAAATGAACGATACTTACGGAAAAACGATGGATCCGAAAACGATCGATCGAGATTCCACTGTATATATATATATATATATATATATATATATATATATATATATATATATATATATATATATATATGATAACAATCACATGCAGAATGGATGAAGATTTGAATTTAGGATGAAGGAAGGACCGAGAAAGGAGCGTTGATGCATACTGATTCACACACACATAAGTAACTCGTAGGAAGAAGGTTGAAAACTTATTGGCGATACAGTCGTGAAGCCAAAAATAAGAGAAAGAGATGATGCAGTCGTCATTCCAAATCATTTTATTTCGTTTCAGCATTGTGAAGACAGAATTGCACAGGTGGTGATAGCTGTTTAGCCGTTGTGGCCACCGGACTTGCCGGGGCACGGGCAGGAAAATACGCGATTACATGAGACTTCTTGCAGCAGCTGCTTACAAGTCAGAGACAAAACAGAAGTGCGAGCGAGTGAACGAAAAACGCGGATTAGTCTCCCGTTGCACGCGTATTTATAATGAACACTTTTTCATTTCCTCACGAGGGCCTGAAATTATTTAATTGGCCAGAATCAATCCTATGGCCGACGCTTATGGGATGCGGGTCATTCGTACGTAGTACTTGAAAATAGGCATATTTATTATAGACTCTTTAATGAGGCCTGTAAGTAGGATCTTGAAACAGGCATATTTATGATATGCTAACTGGTAAGTAGGGCTTGACGTGGCATATTTATTATCTACTCTTCATTGGGGTTTAGTGATAGGGGCTTGAAAGCAGATATACAGTTAAAACAGTTCTTATTCTAAAACTAGACTATTTCTAATAGTGATGCACTCATTACTTAGTCTGTCCAAATATTTGAATGACAGAGAGAAGGTCTTGTGCTGTTGTAGCGTAACACTTTAAGAACGGTAAGCTAGTAATTGTGGACAAGTTTAGGGTCTTTTGTCTGTACTAACGTTTGGGTGAAAATTACTACACACTTGAGGCTATTCTTTGGTCTCCAATTCTATCAGATTTAAATAAAATTTTGTTGACAGTCTTTCCAACTGTCAACAAATCACCGACACTCAAATAGCTATTAATGTAGCAAGAACTCCCCCCCCCCCCACCCTAATGCGGAAGCACTTGTCCTGAGACATTCGTACAGTATATTGTTGACCACTTTTTGTCTGGGATCACCGTATGGGTGAGTCAACGTTGCTCCCTCAGTACGACCTCAATTTTGATCGAGCAACCAAAGAGGCGACATCTCGCTGAGAGTTCGCACCTCCCCTCACCCACTGACCTCGTGGAGGGACTCCCCGGACTACGGATTTAACGTGCCCATATCCGGCCTAGGCACAGAGGTATTTAATAGCGTTTATCGGGATTCGAATTGAGCACTATTCGTCGGAATCCCAACGCGCTATCACTAGGTTACCTGGGGCCCGATATAGCACTTTTTGTTCTGTTTGTAAATCCCCGTTATCCCATGCATACATTCCTTAAAACGATAATTAAACATTTCTCATACGACTTTTTCTCCTTCAATCCCATAGAGAAGAAATGGCAATTTTGGAAATAAAGAATTTCTCATTCATGGCTAAACTTATATTAATACATTTGCAGCAAGTTGCAGTCTTACTATCTCTATCGTTTGCGGGGGGAAATCTTTTAAATATATATATTTTTAAAAATCATTAAATGTCGAAATCAACAAACATCTGAGCTAGAAAAAAAAAAGATTTAGTTTCTCGTTGGTAACGTGCAGGCAGAAAGGCCAACTGGTAAACAGTAACTCAGCAATTCGTTCCCATTCTTTTCATTCAACGGTATTTACTCCTACGTACATTTTCTGAGAGGCAGGCTTGAAGCAACGGTAAACAGACATATTTTCCCCTTCGCCTCTAGCAATAGGTTTCGGATGAATCGGCCCGATCGTATACAGCTGACCTTTACTAGTCCGGTATTTGCTCAGCATGACGAATATAGTTAAAACACAGGTGCGACGTCGCTGATATCCGCGAATCGAGAGCACACGCATGGAAACAGAACTTTCAATGTCATGCGGTATTTACGCTCGAGTAGATTTATTCTCGGAGATATACAGGAAATCAGGGTGACATAGAGTAGGCAGGTGTGCAAATTTAAATATATTGTTATCAAAGTAGTAGATAAAATTGTTTTCAGAGATTGCTGCGCAGCGTTTAAACACGTTGTCTCACTGCCTACATGTGTTCAAAATAAAAGTCAACGCAGCTAAAAATAACTTTCCATAAAATTAGTAATAATTTTCTAATTACAGTCGTTCGTTTAAAAGTATTCAAGTATACAAGTAAAGAAGGAAAAATTTATAATTTCGGATTCGCTTTGAAACAGACCACAGATTTAAATATTTAGACATGAATACAAATTTCTATGAAACAAAACTCATCAATTCATACTTATTGAAAACGAGAAAGATTTGCAAAAAACAATCTTTTTGTTCTCAGATTGACATTTCAATGTCTTAATTTCAATTTTCAAATCAGTTATAAACCATAACTTCCTTTTTACAGATCAAAATTTGTTTTGAAAGGAAAATGGAAGTATAGGGTGAGTGTCCCAAATATCGCCCTTGTGCCTAATATCGCCTACTCGTGTTTCTAAAGTATGATTCGCGCAATGTATGAGAAAATGCAGTAAATTCTTAGTTCTGGGTCTGTACTAACAGCGGCGATAGCGAAAACGCTCTTATCACTGACAACAGAAACTATATGGCGTCTGAAGTTGTTTTGGCTATTGTCTTCGCAAACTTTGGCTCCAAAGAATCAGAATCCAGTGAATGACCAAGTAGGTACATCCAAATTCTAATTTTGCTTATACCATTTGAAAGTGCATTAAACAGAGTCTTTGCTAGCAACGCCTTTTAATAGGTGCTCCTAATTTCGCCTGGTAGGCGGTAAGAGGAACAGAGGTAGGCGATATTAGGAACCACTCTGGGGTTCACTGGAAATTTCAATTTTTCCAATTTAGCTACATAACTTAAACTGGCACTGGTTTTGGAGCTAGTTGATCTCAGGATACCAAAGGAAATAGTTCTTAGGGATGTTCTTTGAGTTTCCAGCCTAATCAGAAACTAAAAAGGGGATGAAATGTCGAAAAAAAAGCTAGAGTAGGCTATATTTGGGACATCTACCTTACGATATAATTTTATAAGCTTTAAAAAATTTCCTGTCATAGAATTTCCCCAATATATTAAGCGCATAGCTAACTCATTTTCTAATATGGAAGATATTCAAGGCTTTCAAACATAAAGACTAGGTTAACGGAGTTTTATATTACTTTTAAAGGAGCTAGAACCACTCATATTTTAGAATTGTTTACGATTCTAAGTGTTAAAAGAGATTGATTACTGAATCGGTTATCAATCTCTTTTAACAGTTCAAAGAGAGTGAACTGATAAAAGAAAGTGACTTACTTTGCTAATCACAAACTGAATTCACAACTGAACGAATAAGAAGCGCTTAGAGTCAAAACTAGCGATGAGGTTGAAAGAAAATATCAATGTATCAAATTGAATCGACTATTTGCTTTCAATACAGTGATAACTTGTATGCATAAAAATCATTATATTTGTTTTTAAATCACGCACAAGTGTTAAGTTATCAAATTTATTAAAGCAAAAAAACACAATTAAAACGGGAACAATAACAAAAATATTCCAGATGTCAGAGAAAACTTTATATGTTGTGTAAAGAAAAAAACAAAAGTCAGCGATTGCAATAAAAAAGTTTCCAAACGCATAAGCGTGCGATATTTACTGAAGCGTACGATGTAATGTATAAACCTACATTAGCAGTTTAAATGCGGTTAATACACAATATATCTTTTATTAAGTAATGCACGTTAAAAATATTTACTGCATCCATTAATTCAGAGTATAGAGGATATGATTTCGGTGTGCTTAAGGCAATTGATAGTTCACCATGTTTAAAAAAAAAAATTACAAAACAAAAATAATAGAAACATTGACAATTTATATTAGTTATTTTAATATTAGATATCGATATATGGACCATAGAAGTGAAAATCTCACAAAGAGTGAGCTATTGATTTTACAACAATAGTTCGTAATCATCGCTTTTTTAAGATTCTACCTTTCTGTAGTCTTTGAACACATGCTTATCTATACTTCCGTCTTAGAATGATTCTTTGATCTATCGATTTAATGTACCTATTCCTCAGTTACGACAAAGAAATCTTTGAGCAATACAATAAATATACACCCAAGTTGCTGAGATCTTTCATTCATCCCGTTACTGCAAGTTTAACTGGCCCAACACACTCTCGACATAATTTATATATACAGGTATATAGCAGTATATAACAGTTGTAACAGTATATAACAGTATATAACTTGAATATAACAGTTCCGTAACTGACTGAGTGACTGACATATAACGCACAGACCAAACCGCTGGACCTAAAGGGCTGAAATTTTGCATGGCGATTCTGCTTATAGTGTAGGGGTGCACTAAGAGAGATTTTTGAAAATTCTTCTTAGATTTTTTCAAAATTAAATTTTTAAGCTGTTTTTGTAACATTCTTTAAAGTTTGCATTTAAAATAACAATCCGATGGTTATAAAATTTATATCACGATAAAGATCCTAAAAATTCCTTTAAAATGAAATCTTTTTCGAATCCTTGCCTCCGTTTTCTGATTTTTGTCGAACTTTTAAAGATTAATTTTTAGAACTTAATTTATTAAATGCTGATCCCGTGGTTTCTTTTCTTTTTGTGATACTTTAAACTAATTTTGCGCCACGTGCATAACAACGGAATAAATTGACAAAAAAAATATATTTTTTTTTCCAATGCGGCAGACGATTGGACATTATCCAAAATAATATTAAAATACAGTAAAAGAAGTGTTCCTCAAACTGTACTATATTCTTTAGTATTTTCTATTAGATTAAATTTGAATATTTTCTTCTTCATTATTTTATCTATAAAAATATCCGTTACGATTTTTTATATAAATTTTTTCATTTTTTTTCATATCAATTGCATACATTGACCATTGTATTTAATTTGAATGTACTCCGTAGCAAAGTACGGTTTTCAGATAGTCTATTATATATAATAACTCACATAACTCAGAACACATAGTGAACTATCCAATTTATAAAAAAAAAATACACTCCTTTCCATTTTTTCTCCATATGAGGATGTTTAACGCATATGCAAACAACATGTTTGTACGGACAACTCGCAGAGTGACTGAAGGGTTAAATTTAGACCTGACGAAGAGTTTTGCATCAGAAAACTCAGTTGCCTTTGAACATATGCTAATCTATGTAAACGTAGGCGAGTTGAAATTTTAATGGCTTGTCCTGACGCTCTGACAGTTGTGGCGCCTGAGTTATTTGAAGAAAATACGTAACCAAACTTTAAAGGCATAAACTATTCGATTATTCAGATTTTTATTGAAGTTTTTCGTTAAGGTACCGGAAGGGAGGAGAATGCTTAGAGGAAAAGAGGCGATATTTTTTCACTGGGGAAACCTCAAGGCCTGACCATAACTAGAAGAAAACGCACGCAATTTCCATCCTCGTGTTTTGCAATAGTTTACTGCTGACACTGAAAAAGGAAAAATAGCATGAAATTGTGCAAGTGTGAATTTAAAACGTCAAATCTATTGATAACCAAGGAAAGAGAAAAATTTAAACTATCGCCAAGGGCGGTAACAATATACACGTAGTATATAATACCACATTTTAGCATTGTACTTCTTGTTTTATTCAATATGAACAAAATCTTTCGTTTCTGAGTAGTCAGCAAGCTAATCGATAAATTTCACCTTGCAATTTACTCGCAAATTTAGCACAGTTTCTCCCTCACAAAATTCCAAATTTTAATTCTTTAGTAAAAGGAAAATATTCTGGTTGAATGAAAAGAGTTGTTACAGTTATCAGTTGTTGAATACATAGCATCGCTGCCCAAGTGAAAAAAGAAAATTTCGGAGATTCTGGGATTAAATTAGAAAGATTTGGTTAGGGGAGAGGCGCCAAATATTTACCCGAATTCGAAAAAACGTTATCACGTCTCAAAGACTATGCAAGCAATATATACTGCAACATCTTAACTCTACTTTTCCTAGCTATTCGATAGACTGCACAGTGCAGTTTACTCACAGCTGTAGCCGTTTAGCTAGAGAAATCCTCACAGAATTTAAATTTTTATTTTTATTATAAGGAAAACATACAGATTTCTTTAAAAACTATCCGTAAATTTAAAATTATGCGTTTTAGAACATAGAACAGTTGCCTAAAATAAGAAATGAAAATTCGGGAGACTTTGCGAGGAAATAAGGGAGATTTTGAGAGGCGCCAAATATTTACCATTAACCAAAAAAGAAACTCTTCTGTCGACGATGAGATTCCTTCAAAGTCAAGAACAATAGTACATTACAAAATGGAATGATCACATAAAAACAATTCGCAAACAAGCAGAATTTTCCTTGCTTAAAGGATGCTCACACATTTCCTTTGAAAAAAAAATTCAAGAACTGTGAGTGTTTTTCCTTGGTAAAATTGATAATGCGTACTTCGGCTATAAATGTTTTACTGACAACTTACATAAAAACGCACAACGTGCAATAAGAGTGTTAAAACAAGAAAAATCAAATATCAGATATTTCATGATAAATTTTTAGCTTAAAATTTAAACCTTTTTCGTAGTACATTTTTTACACGGCATTAAAATTATTGATGTCTATCGCTATAAAATTTAAATTGCCTCTTGTAAAAAAATCCAGTTAAAATAAAAAGATTTCTGAAAACTACGCGTGTTGCAATTAAAGGTCTATTTTTATTACCATGTTTTTATTAACTCACTTTCTTGTTTGTTTGCGTGTTTGTCCAGTACAAATCTTGCAATCGATTTTTAACTAACTTCCCGACTTGCTAGACATTTTAAACTTTTAGAATAGCTCAGAACACAATGACAATGCATTCTTTTAATACTTTTAGCCATCTTTAAGCAGCATTGAATTCATTTAATTTTGTTTTGTAGAATGGTGCAGCCATCTATCGGCCGGGACGGGAACGAAAAGTTAAAAGCAAGTTAACTTCCAATTCCCGAGCTAAACGATTGATTACGCATTTGATACCTCTTTATTACGCATTTGATCATTTTCTTTCA
Source organism: Dolomedes plantarius (assembly GCA_907164885.2). Taxonomy (NCBI): domain Eukaryota; kingdom Metazoa; phylum Arthropoda; class Arachnida; order Araneae; family Dolomedidae; genus Dolomedes; species Dolomedes plantarius. The sequence goes on along the minus strand of OU015490.1, from coordinate 159,590,003 downwards.
AGTTGATGGGATAATTCATGAAAAAAAATTCTTAAAAAGTATTTATTAAAACATAGAACTGTCAAGTTTATATGATTCAACAGAAAAATTAAAAACGTGGTATATAAGAAGTTCTTTTTATCGTGTAATTATTAAAAAATGCATTAGATAAACTTTGTTTAAAAAAACTGATGGGAAAACTCCCCATAACTAAAATCAGGGATCTGCAAGCTCAAACAACAGGTTGCCATAAGATTTGGCAACTGTTACCGCAGGAGTTCGCCTCCTGTACTCAGATATAAATATTTCCACAGTCAAATTCACCAGATAATCGAAGGCAAGTAAATAAACACGCAAATTGAAAAATTATCCGGATATTTCTGAGCAAAAACTTCTGCTGAGTATTCGATTGAGCTCACAAACTGAACAACAATCTCTCACGTCGTGACTCTGCTATTGCCTACCCCCTCCACGAAAACTAATATCACAAAATTTATGTTTCCTTAAGAGATATGTAATAACAAGAATCTACCTCTTAGCACCACCTGGAACGTAAACTGACAAAGTGCTCGATCACAAATCAATCATTCTAATTCATCGAACGTGAAGTAGATGGAACCTCGGCGCACGAAGCAACATATTTGGAAAAACTGGCGACTGATCTTACGATAGGAGAACAGGAGATGAAAAGCCTAGATACAAGCGATGAAATGCTGCTTCTCATTATGTAGACTATAATTCATAGAATATTTGCAAATGCCGCAGCTAATGAACACCGACGCCCTTTGAGCAGCAGCGGCTGGTGGCACGAATTTCGTGCAGGACCGCGAGTCGTGAGGCCAGATTCAGTTGTACTCCGCCTGGGAACAAGACATGCAGAGCAGAAATTCACGAGGAACAGAGACTGCTTTAGTTACGCAAAGACTGGAAGTATACGAGCGGAACTTTCCTCGGATCCGCGCTTCAACGAGTCAACATTTGGCCGATGTTTTGCCTCGCCTCTCATGATTGCTGCTACCAAATTACAAAGTAAATTAGCGCGTAATTTATTTAGATTAACCGTTTTGCATAACCTTAAAAATTAATAAGATTTCTAGAAGGGCTGCAAAAGGCAGGATACAGGTGTAATCCACCAGAAAACAAGACATGCACGGCAGAAATTCACGAGGAACAGAGAATACTTTAGTAATGTCGAGACTGGACGTTAGAGAAAAACGAGTAATACTTTTTTTAGATCACCGCTTCATGTGAGTTTTGGGGATTTTTTTTTTTTTTTTTTTTAAGGGGACAAGGGACATTTGACCTCATTTTTTTTAAAATCAACATTTTACTCTCATATACAAAATGAGAACAATTAATATTATTATCTACTAAGTTGAAGACATACAGAATTCACTAACAAGTATTTTGTGGAAGAATAAGACCTGTTTTTCAAAATATTCTTCAAAAAAGCTAGCATTTTTTCAAAGTGCTCCATGCGCATTGATTTTCTAGAGATTTCTTCCAAATTTCTCAGGATTGTTTATTGAAGTGTTTTTCACAAACCTGTGCATCATTATTTGAAACCACAAATATTTTTTTTCAAATTTATATACTATGAAATAAAGCAAAACCGTGCAAAAACATAAAAGAAAGCAACAGGAAGATTAAAAAATAATTATTTAGGGCTTTAGATTTATACAAAAATATAATCATTGCACAATTATGTTTATATATGTACGGCAAACTTATATTAAAAAGTTTAAGGTTTTTAAATGATTTGGAATGCACATGGAGCATTCTGAAAAATGCTAGAAACTTTTGAAATTTTTTTTGAAAACCAGGTATTATTCGGCCAAAATATCCTTATTTTGGATTCTAGAGGTCTTCAATGTAGTAAAATAAATTATAAATTATTCTCTTTTGCATATACAGATAAAAATCTAAAATTTAAAAAATTCGATGTTGAAGGTCCCTTGGGCCCTTAAATCACCTCTTTTAACTGATACTCCGAATGTAGAACATAAAGTCGTATAACTGGACCTTTACGAATACTTTCAATAAATTGTCATAATCATTTTTTTTTTAAATCGGATAAAATACCACTGAATAATGTCTACAGTCGAACCCCGTTATAACGAACTTCAAGGGACCAAAGGTTTTGTTCCCTTTATCCGATGGCTCGCTATATCCAAACCATTAAGAAAATGCTAGAGTTCACAAAATGTATAACTCGTTAGTTTCAATGTGTATTCAATAATGATGTATTAAAAAAGGATAAACATCTATTACAAATGATCATTAAGGAATTAAATCGACTAAAATCGATTACATTAAACTGACACAACACTAATCAAATTACGTACAATAGGAAAACGGTGGAACCAAAATTTTCGTTCATTATATCAGTGAGTTCTTTATTATGGTGCATATACATTGGTGCAGAGTTCTCTGCCTGTGCCTTGGGGAATCCAGTGATTTATGTTCACTCTGTAGTCTGTACTATGCGTGGATCGCCTCCTCTGGCGGTCCATCAAAGAAAGGGCGGGGGGTCAGCGGGTCAAATGGTGTCGAGCGGGGTCGGGGGAGACACCAGATCAAAGAAACCTTGGGGGCGGGAATGGGGATGGTTCTAAATACCGTGTCTAATGTTACCGTGACTAATGTGATGACAGGAGTCGGGGGTCTGCAGGCAGAGAACTCTGCACCAATCTATATGCGCTATTAGAGATTAGGACGACGCCGTGGGGGTTCTATGAGTAGAGAGCCCACGGCGGTCAGTTGGTTTGGGGGAATCAGAGAGACAGCGTGTGGGAGTGCGAGCCCGAACACACACTGGGTTTTTGCTCTGTCAGCGGTAGCTGGCCGAGTGACGATTCAACTAATGTAAATATTGTAAATCAGTTCTTCTGTGAGTATTGTGTTTGTTTGCGATTCGTCTGAATAAAATATTTTGAGTATTCACTCAAGTGGTGTTCAGATGGTTCCTGTTAAGGTCGTCGATTAGAAATAGATCGGAGGACGACACATGGTAAACCTAATGCTCTCAGGAAAGAGGTCATCAATTTCATATTTAAAATATCAGAAAATCATCACATTAGAACCATCTCTTGAGAAACTTTTGCCAGGAAGAGAAAACCCGAACTCGTACCCACTTCATCTTTTCACACAATGTTGGTTTCCTAGACGGACAAAAAAAAAAGTTTTTGTCGCTGTACGAAATAAAATGCCGTAATTGTCCGAATGAAAACTTTTGATAATCGAAGTGGTGTGAAAAGTTGAAGAGTATTTGCTGTTGCGGAACAATTCTGCTTTCTCACGCGTAAAAGATAACATACCAAATCCTACTAAATGACACGTTAAACCAAGAGTAACAATACAATAAAACCAAGATTGACAAGATAAACACATAGCTAATGTAAGGTTAAAATAAAGAGGGTACAAAGCACTGTTTCACTTATCAGATCTAGCAAGACAGGAAATACTACACTGAGATGTAGTATTGGTGATGATGGTGCCTTGGCCGTTATAGTTTGATGACGGTTTCGATTTTCATTTCTTTCCCTTACCACTTAAAAAACAGAATCATTTTCAGATAATTTTTGGTTAGATGAAACAGAAAACAAAGAAAAAAATTAGAAAAAGAGGCGCAAAACGATGGTTACTAGCAATGCCATGAACGGTACTTTACGAGGCTAAATAACAAACGATTCATTGCGAACTGCCTTTATCATCTTCCATAAATTTGCAGCAGAATTTAATTGGATCACACAGAACTGTAAGACGGTAGAGACGTAAAAAATGGTTTAGGGTTTCAAACTCAGAGGAGATTTTTGGTAAAATTAAGTGTTTATGTAAGACAGGTATATTTTTATCACCTGTCGACTAAAAATCTTAACTAAACTACTCTTTATAACTAGGTATGTTATACCTTATATCCACCTTAAGAATACACCAAAATCCCCACACAGAATCAAAATAGTAACGTCTGAACACTAAACCATAGACTAGGGTGATTTTCGCAAATATTTCTTCATACTCTTCTACAGTTAAAAACCCAGATTTAAAATGACAGACTTCTTACCCACATCCATTAAGAAACGAGTCATAATATGTTTTGCGAAAGTATTAAGAAACATGTAAATAACATACATAGCAGATATAAAATTTGGCTGTTACTAATGTAACTTTTGATAAGTTAAAATGTTGCGACAAGCTTCATAACAAAGGGAAAGTAGCAGCATGACTGCTGTCTATGAATTCGCTACAGACGCGTTCTTGAACAGTACCATTAGGTTCCGGAGCATAAGGGTCGAGTTCAACCACAGCGGAGATATGCGGAAGTTTTTCTGTACATGTGTCACAAAAGCAATGGGTCATTCCTTTGAAAGAATTCCCCCATGTTCATTTCCCATTAGCGGATCCTACAATAATGTAAAGAGAAAAAAATTATGAAATTACAGCCGAGAGAAACTTATGCCTCGCAACGTCCATTGAAACCCACGATAGGTATATGATATAACACACGTTTACCTCAGTTTTGCCGAGAAAACAACTGAAGCGATTCATTCGAGTTCAGTTAATAGCTTTCATTTATCGTGCACTGTACAAGACAATTAAATAGCTTTTTATTCAGCGATTCAAGGCCATTTTCACTTACGGTGCACATTACAGCATACCGGGCGAACGAAATGTTAATGCTGGGTCAAGATAAAGGCGATATAATGCAATTCCTATATTACGGTCTATTGTTCATGGGCTGCGAATAACCGATGCCACATATGAACTACTTTGCATACCGACGCCTCGCTGGAGAGAAGCTGGGAACACGAACATCGTGCACTCGAATAGAGCACGACATTTTGCGAACCCATTCTGCATACAAAATTCAGGGGCAGAGAAGTCATCAAGTGTTTATGTATGCATTCGTATTCAAGATGGCAAGGTACATGCAGATGGAGGAATGCATAATAGAAAATAAGACACCAGTTTGACCGAAGCAAATACTTTCTATGCAGTATCATTAAGCCTCCAAGCAGTTAGAAACACAGATAGAAAATGACAGACTTCTTACCCACATCCATTCAGAAACGAGTCATAATATGTTTTGCGAAAGTATTAAGAAACATGTAAATAACATACATAGCAGATATAAAATTTGGATATTACTAATGTAACTTCATACAAGTGCCTTTTCTCATGGCATTAAAATAAGGGTGTCCGGGCTAAAAGTAGCCAAAAGTCATGACTTATTTTTACGGAACTACCCATTAGAATTAGAAAAAAAATTATTTAAATAGAAAGAACATCTCACCAAGTTTTAATATCATAGATTTGGATTATAGTACCATAGATTTCGATGTGTGCACCTTTTGTAGCACGACTAACGCCTAAATGATAATCCAGTTCTCTCCAAGTGTTTCATAGCATATCAGGCGTTATTAAGACTTTTTTGCTTGGGGATTCATTAAATCCGTTGTGTATAAACAAAAAATTGAAACTGTGGGTGAGTTGAAGAAGCGTATGATTCAAGCAATTCGTGTAAAAACTCCTGATATGATACGAAACACTTGGAAAGAACTGGATTACCATTTGGACGTCTGTCGTTCTACAAAAGGTGCACACATCGAAATCTATGATACTATGATCGAAATCTATGATTGATATTAAAACTTGGTGAGATGTTCTTTCTATTTAAATATATTTTTTTAAAATTCTAATGGGTAGTTCCGTAAAAATAAGTCAAGATTTTTTTATACCTTTAGTCCGGACACCGTGTACTATAAAGAAAGAACGCAGACATACTGAAGTATTACTTTCTCTCTGAGTCTTCATTCATAATATCACAAAATAAAATATTAAACATCACATGAATATCTATTATATTATCTACCTACACACACACACGTATTTAGTTGTTGCTGTTGTTTCTAATGCTCCCTGGCCGGAAGTACCAGACCAGATCCATAAAGGCTAGCGGGCTGAGGGGTGCGGCTCCAGTTTATAATAGCAACAAGGGTAGAAGTCCGATTTAGCCAGGTGCCACCTTAATTTTGACGGAACAACCACAGGGGCGACATCCGGAGGGATCATACCCTCTCCTACCTTCTCTGACGTCATAGAGGAACTTTCCGGTCTACGGATTTAACGTGCCCATATCCGGCCTAGACACGGAAGTATTGAATGGCTCTTGTCGAAATTCGATCCGAGCACCCTCAGCACCGAAAGCCGACGCGCTACCACTAGTCTACCTCAAGCCACACATGTATTTTATACCCGACATGCACTTGTCCTAAGGACACAGGCACATCCAGACCGCAAATTTGTAGCTGCCTTATTATGGGCGCATTCTATAGGTGAACCAACGCTATTCCTAACGAGGTCCCGGGTCAGGATCATACAAACCTTGACAAGAATTCGAGCACATCGAATGGAAGCTAGTGATATGATTATTTTTAATCTCTCCAGAAAATGGAAAAAAAAATAACGTACTCAACCAATTCACACACTTTTACAGTAGGATGCAGAATTTTACCGAAACGGTAGTAGCCTGGCTGACAACTGCTGAGCGATTACATCTGTTACGTAGACTGAATACTGATAGAGTAGGCGAAATAATCATCGACTTACAGAGAGACTGATGATGACTAGCACAACGAGGTGTATGATAAATGACGAGACAAAGTTACTAGTCCAAATCAATTCCATTGTCATGCAAAGCGGCAGAAAATGACACGCACATCTGAAAGCACGCCGCGTTAGAAATTACAACGGATCGACGCATAAATTTCTAAGATTTTCATCAATCGATCTTTACGTATCGGACAGTAATGTAGAATAACGCGTTATTTCATGAACTATTCACGCGGTAAGAGGCCGAATAAAGCTTCAATAACCAAAGCTTTTCAAGGAATGAAATATATGAGATACAGAATTACACCATAAGGTAATACATTTTCATAGTAAACCTGAGCACTGGACCACCATGAATTAGCACGAAACTAACAGCTTCAAATATATATTTCTAGCTCAGTTTGCAGAGACATTGTAGAATATCGGAACTGTTGTTGTCTATACTACTTTTCAACTATGCAGGAATCAAGAATATAAACCACGGTGAGATACCGACTTTGGGAAAAGAAAGTCTGGTATTTACATTACACGCTTCTAGTAAGTCATATAAGAGTATCAATATTTAATAGAATTCCGTCCATACTTGCTTGACCGAGATACTAACCTTGGTACGAATTCGGTTAAATAATGCATCGATAGAGGTACGAAAATTTCGCATAAAAAATATCGAAATTCCGCAAAACAAAAAATTTACAATATATAAAATTTCGCAAAACAAAAAATTTACAATATATAAAATTTCGCATTTATTCGCAAAATATATATACATATAAATTTAAAAATTTTGCATTTATTAAAAAAAATAAAATTTTACTTGGTTAGGTAAATATCAAAATTCTTAGTTAAAAGGTAACATTGTAGTAGTCTCCACATTCTCTTCCTTAAGTTTTTAGCAATAAGAAATAAGTAAGTAATATCGCCGCCGTCCACACCCGAAGGTTATACGGCCCTTCAATAATAAAACTAACCATGCCGACGGCAATCCAGCCCAACCGGGTCCCGAAGTTTTTCTTTTTGCAATTCGTTTACCTGTCTTTTTTTTTAAATCTGAGGGGCTATCCACCTTCCCCTTGTAGGGGGAAGTGCATATTCATAAGTTCCTGCATAATATTCTTGATGTACCTTCTACAATAATAATCCGTAAATAATTTACTAGGGGCCCAATCTTGAAAGCCCAAAGGTAGGTTTTTTCGTGCTTCAGCCCATTTGCTACAATTGTATATACAGTGCTTTATAGTTTGTATATTGCCACACTCACAAAGATCTGTTTTAGCAAAAAATCTGTTTTGATAGACTCCTATACAGCCATGTTCAGTTATTGCTTGATTAACAAGGAAATCTGCCGACAGTCTTTTCGTAGAAACTCTAGGGAATACCTCAAATACTTTCCTTCCTACACTGCTTCTCTCCCAATTTTCTTGCCATATATTTATGTAAAAATTCTTAATTTTATTCTTAATCTGTTCTTTAGTTAATTTATAATTTCCTGTGATTTCATTCAGTGTTGTTGCTTGTTTAGTTGCTGCGTCTACCATCTCATTTTCATTAATGCCACAGTGGGCTTTAACCCAATGTAAGTTTACTGCTATCTCATGACTTTCTATTAGGTTATATTTTCAATCCTATCTCCCTTAAAATAATATGCGCATATAGCTTGCAGTGTACATCTAGAATCACTGTATATGTCGATTTCCTGTATTCCTTTACTTATAGCATCAGTGATGGCCATGGCAATAAGTAATAAGCAAATTTCGAGAGTGAGATTGTGAGACTTTCACATGGTGTGAAATAGGCTCAATCCGAGTTTTGGAAAATCCAGTACAGATGTGGCGAGCTTAAGTATGATCGACAGGATCATTAACCCCTCAATGGAACTTTTTAAAAGAGGACAATTACGATAATAAATGGAATGGACACATCATTTAGAATAGTTAAGCAAAAGACCATTAGCGCAGGAAGGGAAATGAGGTAAGAATGGGAGAGCCTAGCTGACGCGGCCGACAAAAGACTGAATACTTAACTGCAAAAAAAGGGTCTGCCGACAAAGATGAAAGAGGTGACTCCCGGGAAGCGTGAGGAATACTACACGTGGTGCGGGAGAACGTACGAGAATTTTCCAACAAGGGGAGATAGAAACGAGACAGCGTGAGGCGGAGGGCAGAAGAGACTGAGTGTTTTTGATGTGTTAACGCACTGAGAGCGGCGGGGAATCTAGGAGTCTTGAGGTCTCAATTTGGACTGTTTTATGTTACCGCTTTCTCTAATCTATGTAACGAGAATTCTACGAAACAATTTACTGTATATTATGATTACTGTATATAGCTCATATTAAACTAGATGTAAATTGAGTCATTTATCCGTCTCTACATTAATACTACGAGTCACTTATACATCGGGTCACGACGACCCGGTTTACAGAGATCTCTCAGTTAAAGACTGTGGATGGTCTTACATAATCAAAAGCCCATCCACGGTTAATAAATTATTACTAATATTACCCAATTTCGCTTTAAAAACCGCTTATCACAGAGTTTTCACCGAAAAGTAGTAAAAAAAATAGTTCTCGCATTTATTCTCTCATATTGGCAAATTTCGCATTTATTGGCATCTATTTCGTAAATACGAAAATTACGTATCCCTAATCATAGAGTTACACAGAACAATGAAATTGTAATAGTGGAATGGCGATATGTGCCATTACTGACTTATCGAAAATTACTGGAAAGCATTCACGAGTCGAGACGGTCGTTGCGGTCAAGAATGGTTCAAAATGTGAAAATTTGCAAGAGGAATTTTTAGCATGAATGTCAAGTTTATTGCTATAGTGTTATATAAAATAGTATTACTTACATGAAGAGAAGATTATAAATCAAGTTCAGTACTCACCTAAAAAACAAAAACAATTAATTAGACTCCATTTCAAGAAAAAAAAAATTACAACGTATGAATAAGTAACTGTAACAAACAAAATCAGGTTGTCTCATTAATGTCTGAACCAGTAACTATTTAAAAAGACATGACGTGTAACAACGATTTTAAAACTACATTTTCTCTATTTTACGAAATAAAATTGGCATACGCACCCATTACACACGGAAATTACATTTTTCTCCCCAAAAGCAGTGAAACACCTCATTTTTCATTAAAAGGCATTAAAATATTGTTGAACGCAATAATAGTGCACCTCTTTGGATGGCTTCTTAAATGAGCGGATCGATTTCATACGACTTAGTCATAATATCTAACCATCGTTAGAGAAAGATCGTCAGAATTTACAAAGTTGCAAATCAGTTTCGAGAGAAATATTAATATTCGTTGAATTCAGAATTATTTTACTCTGAGATTCATGCCTTTTCAGTCGGTACTAGAATTGTGATTCATTAAATTAATGAAAGAATTCGTCAAATCGCGAGAAGTTACATCGAGATAATAATAAAACCACACGTAAAATTAGGTACTTACACTGGTGTAAGAAATTAAGAGAATTTGCAGACTTGGTCGATTATCTCTAGAACTACTGTACCGATTTTAATGAAATTTGATATGTACATACATTGATACAATACAAAACAAATAACCATTCAATAATTGTAATACACACGCATGATCGTGCGTAACACTCGTTGGAGTCGGAAGGTATGAAACAGCGGTTGCAGAATAAACAAAAAAATGGGTTAATTCTTGGTGTTATTTTGCAGCAATCGGTTACTTTCAAATTATAGCAGTAAAAATTAGTAACCACCAACGTTTAGATGATGGAATGAGGTCGCGAAATGTGGGGAGGCTAGAAGCAGGTCAATCTGAAGTCCAAATTTGTAGAGAGTTTAATTTAACGCCCAGCGTCGTGTGTAACTTATGAAAACAGTTCCAGGATACCGGATCCATCGAGAGAAAGCCTGGGCAAGGTCGTCCAAGAGCCACGACGGCCAGAGAAGATCGCCATTTGTCGATTATAGCGAGGCATAACAGGAGTGCTACAGCTTCTCAGCTCTCTCGTGACTTGTATGCAGCCACAGGAACCCGTGTATCAAGGGTGACTGTTCAAGAGAGAGAGAGTTGTTTGCAAGACCTGCTGTTTGCGTCCCGCTCACTTCTACGAACAGGAGAATCCGTTTATCATGGTTCAGAGAACGTAGAGATTGGAGTATGGATCAATGGGAGACCGTTCTTTTCACAGATGACTCCCGGTTCAGCCTAAACACCGATTCTCACCGTCCCTGGTTCATATGGAGAGAACCAGGGACCCTCTACCTACCCTCCAATGTCCGCAAAATCGACCATTATGGCGGAGGAGGTTTAATGGTCTGGGCATGCATCATGTTGGATGGCCGCACACCTCTCCATGTCTTTGAAAGAGGCACTGTGACTGGTGTGAGGTATAGGGATGAGGTCTTGGAGCCCTAAGTTCGCCTTTTCATGGGTGCAGTTGGCTCTGAGTTAATTTTAATGGACGATAACGCGAGGCCACATAGAGCCCTTCTGGTCGACGAATTTCTAGAGAGTGAGGATATTCGCCGGATGGATTGGCCAGCCAGATCTCCAGACCTTAACACTATAGACCATGTCTGGGACGCTCTGGGGAGGGCAATTGCAACTCGAAACCCCCCTCCGAGAACCATCCAGGGAATGAAAACAGCGTTGCTGAACGAGTGGGACCAATTGCCACAGGAAATGATAAACTGCCTTATTTCAAATATGAAATCACGCTGCGAGACCTGTATATCTGTAAGAGGGGACCATACCCCTATTAACCCATCTATTAACCCATTTTTTTTGTTTATTCTGCAACCGCTGTTTCATACCTTCCGACTCCAACGAGTGTTACGCCCGATCATGCGTGTGTATTACAATTATTGAATGGTTATTTGTTTTGTATTGTATCAATGTATGTACATATCACATTTCATTAAAATCGGTACAGTAGTTCTAGAGATAATCGACCAAGTCTGCAAATTCTCTTAATTTCTTACACCAGTGTAGATGAATAGTCTATTTGATAAAAAAAAAAAAAAAACTATGTATTCTGATTGTCTACTCCAGTGGTGCTCAAACTGTTTTCGACCTCAACGCACTTTTTAAAGTAGGATTACGTTCCTCTATAATGGTCCTCCGGAAAGAAAAATTTTAGACACTAAAACTATCCGTCCGTAACTCCCGAGTTACAATTTTGGCAGCACGCCAAACTCAGTCTATATTGCTTGGAGAAGCAGTAAACAGTTAACCAGTTAAACAGAAAAGTACCAAAATGCGACAAAATTTTGACATATATATATATATATATATATATATATATATAAAAGAGGTAAGCAACGATAAGTAATCCAACGTTAATGACTTGCGGTAGTTTCGTTGGAAAAGACTCCCTGAAATTTGTTTTTTTTTTCTATAAAAAAATCACTCGACCCTAACGAAAAATTTTTGGTAGTAGCAAATTATTTTCAAAATTTAGGGAAAATGCTAAAAAAATAGAAAATAAGTTAGTAAATATTGACAAACTATTTTATTGACTTTTGTTGACTGTTGTAAGATCATTTGACACCTTATTTAACAACATCAAATCGTATATATCTTTTAACATATAAAATATATCTATGCAAAAAAAAATTAAAAATATGTAATTATAGAAAATTTAAACTACATTTTTAATTTATAATTCAATACGATATACACTTACTTCAAACTATCTGCGACCCTTTCAATTATTTTGCTACCCTACAGTATCAGTACCCTTCAATCTTTGTAGCATTTCTAAAGATATAGAGAAGTAAAACTCTATTATTTCTACATAATAAACATATCTTAAGTCATGTGCCCCAGTCAGTCCAAATAGAATTCAATACGTAAATTTGAAACTTCAGCGTACCCAATGACCTAGGTTTCGCTCTTGTTATAGCACGGCATTGCAGTTTTTTGTCTGAAGAGAGGAGATCAAAATTTAATGGGATTTGTCAGTTCAATATCAAGCCACGATCTTATAAAGGCGGGATGATTCGCTTTGCATTCCATAGATTGCCAATTGTATTGAAAATTGGGCGTTGCGGTCAAAAAAAATAATCTAATGATCAGGAGTCGTATTAAAAACAATGATAAAAATTAAATTAGTTTCCGATATTTTGATTTTGTACCAGGATAAATTGTTTCTACATGTTTGAGACAGAATGCAGTCGATTTGTCCGAAAACATTTTACACTATAAATCAGGGGTGGGCATTAAGTCGATCGCGATCGACCGGTGGACCACCAAGACATTTTGGGGTGACCGCCTTTACTAAAACCTAAGACGCGCATACTAAAAGAAACAGATTTATGGAACATTGACACCAGCTAGACTGGACAAGATTGGCGGACAGTATGCAGACTAAGTCTTCTACTAACTACGAGAACTAACTTTAGATGAAAATGATTTATTTTTTAATGTATTTTGAATTGTTTTATAATAAATGCATCATCTGATATTATTATATTTGTGGCTATTATTATTATGTTTGTATCTTGTGTTTTCCTTTAAACGTGGTTTTAAAAGAGTAAGTCTTTTTTATTGCAATTATGTAGGTAAGTACATATTCCGTATTTATTATGCCACTGGGTGGACCGCAACACCTTGAAAAAATTAGAGGTAGCCCGTACCCTGGAAAAGTCTGCCCACCCCTGCTATAAATCTTAGAAAACTGTTGGTTCTTACAACCGTAGACAAGATCTATTATAACTGGTCAATCACCAGTAAGAATTTAATTTTTTTTTTCTTTCCAGGGTACTTGTTGGCTATGGCATGCTAAGGAACACCAAAACAAAGCAAGACTAGGTCCAGGGCAAATAAGTATGCTGAAGATACTTAGTAACTTAGGGGACACATACCTTATAAAGCCGAAGAGACTCGACAAATGTATCCCTATTTTCAAACACCAGCAGTTACTAAAATAATTTATTCAGAAATATAAAAAATTTAAGGTGAATTAAACACTCTCTCTTCTTTATAAATATGGATCTCAGTTTTTTCTTGCTCGAAGAGAAATTTTTTAATTGTTTAAAATTTTAACTATTATTTTTTTCAGTGTTATATCATTGCGCAAGTGATATCACCAAAACAGTTGCCTAGAATACCATGAAATTTTATACACGGGCAATATAAACAAGTATCATTAAAATAACCTACTATTATGTCATTCCTGCTAGAAAAAATTTAATTACAGTAAAATTTATCACAATTTTTTTCGAAATTTAAAAATAAAAAATAAAAAAAAAATTCTATGAAGAACTAAGAATTTTGATTTCAAAGTAGTTCATTTTAAAGGTATATTACACAACATAATTTTAAAACTGAAAAAATATGTATATTCATTAATATACGGACGCAAGTCTGCGCGCATTGCAATAACAAAGAAAAAACAATGGCTGAAATTAAAAAAAAATAAAATATTTATCTTCAACGTAGAAAAAAAAATGACAGCCATATTTATAAACAAGAAAAAGTGTTTAACTCACGGCAAATTTTTCATATTTCTGAATAAATTATTTTAGTAAGTACCAATGATTGAAAATAGGGATACATTTGCCGAGTGTCTTGGCCTTTAAAAGGTATGTCGCCCCTCTAATAAACTTAAAGCTGTCTCTCAAGGTATGATGACTTGGTATTAATGGATATGAAGTTAGTTTAAATTTTACAGTTCAGTTCTACATTACTAAGCACAGCGCTTAATTTCTCAGATAACTGACAACAAATGCAATCCGTAAATGGGAAAGAATGCAAATCAAAAAGCATCAAAATGGCAATGCAAAAAAGGCTATTCCAAAAGTGAGGTACGGAAAATAACAGCAATCATTCTGAATGAATTCAAACGCCATCGTTGCCACGTGGAATGTGACAGCGTAGAACCTCCCACCCCCCACCCCTCCTTACCAATTGCCTCACAGCTGTGACAAATGATTGAAAATAGCGTTTCAGATAACCACAATAGCAAATTTCTCATTTCCTGCCTCAGAGACGAAGTGCTTATCAAGAATTATACTCCAATAACTTCTTTTTTTGTTGTTTGAAGAGAGGACATCAAAATTTAATGGGATTTGTCAGTCAGATATCAAGCCATGGACTTAAAAAAGGCGGGATGATTTGCTTTGCATTCCACAGAATGGCAATTGTATTGAAAATTGGGCGTTGTGATCAGAAAAAAAATATCTAATGTTCAGGAGTCGTATTAAAAATTATGATAAAAATTAAATTAGTTTCCGATATTTTGATTTCGTACCAGGATAAATTGTTATAATCGCTACCTTAATACTATTCAGATCTTTTTGATGACTAAGATAGGAAAAAGAAATTGACATAAATTAGGTGTCATTATAAAAAAACAAATTTGAACTCGGGTAATCATTCGTAATAACTTCCGTAATCCATCTCGGTGAAGTTACATGAAGCATTTCCTTTTTTTTCCAAGCTCAAAGGAGTCAGAATTCTTGAATGGTATAATGTAACCCGATACAAAGTTGGATGCTTCAGGAATACGTCAATAATGGACAATATTCTACGGTGGATTAGCTCATTATGCGCGAACTTAAAATACCAAAGGAAAAAAAAGTTTAATTCTCTCTAGCACTATATTCGCTAGAGCGTCTATTCACTTTTTCAAGTGACATTGCAACTTAGTTACTTTACGTGTCATTTACATGTAAAAGAAACACGCCCTTCAAAAAAAATCACGTGTAGGATCCATCCATCACCACTTTAATCGTTTTGTTTCCGTCCGGCTGCTTCTATTAACTTCAAATTGAACATTTGGACTACCCTTCTCAACACAAGATCATAATAGGGACTTGCCTGCTTCTGTCATATTCTCTGCTGATGTTTTAATGCAGATGCATAAATTGAGATAGTCTGCCTTTAAAGGGGTCCTGTGCAGATAATTTCCTATTTTCATGTGACCACATTTGGTTTTTTCATCAAAAGTGCTTTTATATTAGGATTATTATGAACAAAAAAAAATTGTTAAAAAATTTAAAGTCTAATATTAAAAGCCTGTTTAATTTTCGATATATCTGCTTAACCAATAGCTTCATGTGCAATTTGTTTTTCGTTTAGAGATTAAGAAGAGTTTGAAAATAAATTAATTTAATTATTTTAGTAAATATATAATATTTTCTTTAATTTGTTTAAAGGGAAATTTTTGCTTCAGAGAAAATATTTTCAAAATTTTTACATTAGATCAAAAATACTGAAGATAGTTAACGAAACTAGAACAATGAAACGCAAGACAAAACGGTTAATCGGAAGAAGTTGGGGCTGCCGCCAACTTGGCGATTATTTACTTCCTGTTATGATGTATCCCCTTTTCTGGTTACCCCTACAATTCCATCTGAATGCGCCTTTGATAGTGTTTGTTCAATGCTTTTCAGTTAGCCGTTTATTGCTATGTTGGTTAAAGATGTCGTTTCTAAATATCAGGGTAGGATTTTGGATATTGTTAGATGTAGATTTTCGCAATAGAGACTAGGGGGGGGGGGTACAAAGGGGTCGTAAATGACGCACTAGTCCATGGTTTCTTACATTCGGGTCGGATAATATTATTTGATTTTTTGTGGGATAAGCTTTGTTTTACTGACCGCTACAGCCAGCGGAAGCTTTTTTTTACTGTACAACAGCCTGCGGTATGTAGCGAAGCCAGCGGCTGGGGATTTTCTGTAATGTTTTTGGACGGATGCGTAACGGAGTGAAGCAAGGGTATCTGAGCGAAGCGAAGATCCCGTGTGCACCTACGAGTTTCATAAAGCCAGCAGTAAGTTTGTTTTCCAATTTATTGTTTACATTTCGCAGTTTAAGCCTAACAGCTCTCCAAACGGGATTTTGGCGCCAAATTGGCGATGGCCCGTTGCGTATATTACATCTGTTCCTGTATTTTAAACTTTAAACTTTTAAAAACAGCAAAACAACAAAATATGAGCGGGGGAAAAAATCGCGGACTCAGAAACGCAATTTTGGCGACTTTTCAAAAAAGTCGCCAACCGCCCCAGCTTCTTCCGATTTACCGACAAAACTTCATAGAGACTCCTAACAATGATCTTTAGATACAGTCTTTTAAAAATTGTAAATTACGAAATATTTTTCCCTAGATATATGGACAGATATGCATACAGATGCACAGCAGGGTGCTCCAAGAAAGCACAGTATTACAATGTTGTGTTATTGCTTATGCCACTTGACCGATAGCAAAATCAGATCAGTCCCGAAGGCTATGGACGATGAAGGTGCGGCTCCTGTTTTGACTGGCACTACAAGGGTCGGAGTCCGACTTGGCCAAAGGACCAGTCCCGTAATTTTGAACCTAGTCAAGTGACCTCGCATCTCCAGAGGTAATTTGCATTACAATGTTATGCCTTGAAAGATAAAAAATACGTGGTTTATGCTATATTATTGCAATGGTCTTTTCACACTGAATCAGAAGCGTTACGTAGCATCAGCGTCAAAAAAAATTTCAACCCATCACAGAGCAAAATTCATTGACCACGTGATTAGTCAAACCAAACACAGGCCATGCCAACAATCTCGAAGCCAACGAAGGAACGTGACGCAACGCTTCGGATGCATTGTGAACAGGCCGTAAGAGTTCTGTAGCATGTTTTATGCCAAGAAAATAAAAAAAACGAGCTCCTCTGGAGAATCTTGGGTCCCTTTAAATTCTGCTTTAAAATCCATTAATGAAATAGCTTTCATTATACTTTAATTTTTTGGAAGAACGTCACATATTCATATTGTCAAATAATATCTCCATAAACACAATTAAGAATTATAAAACATTTCGTTTTATAAAGAACAACCAAACAAAAAATTAAGAAAACAAAAGTAATGATGAGATTTTCTCCGGCGCATGGATCTACCTCCCTTTCAGAGCAGTAAGGGCATGGCTTGCTTTTTACTACGGTTGATAAATATCATAAAAATAGCCTTGAGGTAGATAATTGCGCTGAGAAATTTATCCTTCGAATTTATTTTAATCATGATTTTGGGGTCATATAAAAATGCCCCCAACCTGCTCTGAATGTAATTTGAATCTGGCCTAGATGATTGGGAAGCTATAACACGAAGGTCACAAAGTAACCTGCGAAGACACTAAGGAAAATCCAATCGGAATAAAATAAAAACAAGAGAAATGAATACTGCATATTATAACTACCGATTCTCGTATGACCCGCGTAGGTAGAGCTGTATAACAAAATTTGGCAGAGGTGAAAAAGGATTAGAAAAGATTTAACGAATCCTAGGTGTTGATTTCGCGAATTTAAATATGGAGAACTATATTAAGAAGAAAAAAAAGACATTTTCAAGAAATGTCACCACTTTATTTAAGGTTCAAAGCTCGATTTTAAAAATCTAGCAGCGATTTCAACTACGGTTAGAATCATTTCAATCAGCAATGTTAGGCAACTAACACTGATTTACAGCAGCAAGTTATGTTCAAGATTTCCTCCTAATGAGAAAAAAGATATTTCTCTTTGGGAAATAATATTTCAACAATATATTGGATATAACTACAAACGCATGTATAATTTTTTAAGTAGCCTGAGGCCATTTTTTCCCTTTCATCAGTCTCATCACACATACATTAAGAAGCGTACAATATTTACACATACAGTGAATTTAATATATCATATCTTTTGAGAAAGCAAAATCTAACATATTATAAAAACTATATTGTTTAACTTATATTGTTATGACATATTATTTGTGATAGGTTCTATTCTTAACATAGGATTACGTTCCTCCATAACGGTTCTCAATTTCAAACACTAAAACCGTCCGTCCATCCGTCCTAGCGAGTTATAATTTTGGCATCGCGCCAAACCCAGTCTGTATCGCTTTGACAAGTAGTAAACAGTTAAACAGAAAAGTAGCAAAATGCGTTAAAATTTTGACATACATATATGTATATATATACATATATATATATATATATATATATATATATATATATATATATATATATATATATATATATATATATATATATACACTCAAGAGCCAAAACATTATGACCACCCCAACATTTTGCAATGAATTCACCTGGATGACGTGGAAGGCACGTGATCAGGTGGAAGTGGTATTTAACTGCTGCTGGAGAGTCTCAAGAATCATTCTTTCACTTACTTCTGTGTGTGATGGGAAAGGCTGCGGATCTAAGCGACTTTGATAGAGGGCAGATTGTAATGGCTCGAAGGCTCGGAACAAGTATTTCCAAAACTGCACGACTCGTCGGTTGTTCGCGACCTACAGTTGTTAGTACTTATGCAAAGTGGATGAATGACGGTGAAACCAGCAGTAGATGACATGATGTTGGACGTCCACACGCTATCAAAGAAAAAGGTCGTCGGAGACTGTCTCGCATGGTGAAGCAAAACCGGAGCCAGACAGTGGCTCAGCTGACAGCCCAATACAATGCAGGGCCAAGTAGAATAGTATCGCAGCACACTGTTCAGCGGACATTGTTGGGTATGGGGCTACGCAGCAAACGTCCCACTCGTGTGCCTTTGCTGACCAAGCGTCATCGCCAACTGCGCCTGCGCTGGGCCCGGGAACATCGCGACTGGTCCGTGGATCAGTGGGAAAGAGTTGCCTGGTCAGATGAATCACGGTTTGTCATTCATCACGCCGATGGCCGTGTCAGGATACGCCGTCTTCCAGGCGAACTGTTGCTCCCTCAATGTACAGTAGGTCATACACAGGCCGGTGGTGGCGGTATTATGCTTTGGGGGACGTTCTCTTGGGCGTCTCTGGGACCCGTGGTTGTGGTAGAGCAGACCATGAATGCTACAGGGTATCTGAACATCATTGCGGACCAGTTGCACCCTTACATGGCCTCTGTTTTTCCAGCTGGAAATGGAATGTTCCAACAGGACAACGCCCCGTGTCACAAGGCTAAAATTGTGTTGGAGTGGTTCCAGGAACATGATGCTGAATTCCAGTTAATGTCCTGGCCGCCTAACTCACCAGATCTCAATCCGATAGAACACATTTGGGATGTCATGGGACGGCAGCTCAGAGTTCAAAGACCACCAATTCGCAAATATCTCGGATTTGCGTGACCGTTGTTTAAACATCTGGTACAATCTGTCTCCGGCCATCTACCAAGGACTTGTGGCATCCATGCTAAGGCGGGTTGAAGCTGTGTTGCGCGCCAAAGGTGGGCCAACTCGTTATTGACAGGTGGTCATAATGTTTTGGCTCTTGAGTGTATATGTATATATATATATATATATATATATATATATATATATATATATATATATATATATATATATATATATATATTGTTGTGTCTCACACGTTCAAGGACTACATTCCAACTGAGTTTTATTTACAGAAAATATACATTTACATACAAAAGGACAAATACAGACACTTAGCACCATCTGGTGTGAAAAGTTAAAAACACTTTGTAGCATTTATATATATATACCAACACTCTCCCCCTGCGAAAAGGGGTTTTATCTTTTCAGAACATTAACAGCACATTTACATTAAACATATATTCTTCAATGAGAATAACAATTTATCAAATGTTACAGCCTTGGTTAAGAAATCAGAAATCATCTCATTAGTATTCACATATTTAGTCTTTATAGTATCATTTTCAATGAGATCTTTGACAAAATGGAATTTCAGATTCACATGTCTAGTTTTATTTGATGACTTACCACTATTTAACCAATCGATGGCTGATTGACTATCACTATATAAGACTACAGGTCTCTTAACAAAATTTTCACATTTTAATTCAGTTAACATGTTTAGAGTCCAAGTTAATTCTCTTGCAACATCGGCGATAGCTAGCAGTTCTGCTTCACATGTGGATAGTCCAACACATTTTTGTTTTCTACTTTTCCACGTAAGAAGTGAATTACCAATCATTATAACACAACCTGAAAATGATTTGCCTCCCTCAGCATTTCCCCAACTGGCATCTGCGCAACAATTTAAAAATCCATTTTCTCTGTCATAAAACAAAACTTTATTTTTTGTTGCGTTTAAATACTTCAAAACTCTTTTAGCTAATGTATAATGCCTTTTTTCCGGTCGTTTATTAAATTGTGATAAATAGCTAGTGACAAAAGCGAGATCTGGGCGAGTTCTATTAGCCAAATATAAAATCTCACCTATTATTTCCTGATATTCAGTCTGATTGACTAAATCATCCGTGGGATTAAAACATCTATCCTCACCTTTAGTTATTGGTGTATTAGCTTTCTTACAGTTTTCCAATCCATATTTATTTATCAGAGATTCAATGTAATGCGTTTGCGATAAACTAATACCATTTTCATTTTGTAGAACTTCTATACCTAAAAATTTGGAATTTTCTGTAGTTTCATTTAATTCAAAAGTTTTTCTAAGCTTAAGTATTATCTCTTCACATAATTTAGAATTATTTGAAAATATTGCCAAATCATCTACATAAATACAAATTGCGAAAAAATCAGTTTCATTACTTGTAATAAAAACACAATTGTCAGATGCAAGCTGGTTGAGGCCAATCCTTTTCAGTTCATTTTTAAGCTTAATATGCCAATTTCTACCAGATTGTGGTAAACCATATAAGCTACGCTTTAATTTACATACATTGTTCTTACCAAATTGTTCTTCATAACCTGGTGGGATTTCCATGTAAACAGTTTCTTCAATATCGCCATACAAGTAAGCTGTCTTGACATCAAAAAATCTTACAGATAAATTTAATTTTGCAGCTAATGATATCAATAATCTAAATGATTCTATATTAACAACAGGCGAAAAAGACTCTGAATAGTCTTTATTTTTAATTAAATTAAAACCTGCCGCTACGAGTCTTGCTTTATAAATTTCCTCGTCATTAATTGTTTTAACTGAATAAATCCACTTACTTTTGATTATTTTTACATTTTTAGGTCTTTCAATTATTTCAAAGACATCATGCTTATTCATTGACTCTAATTCTTTTTGCATCGCGATTTTCCACTTATTATGTTTAATGCTATTCATTGCTTGCTCATAATTTTCAGGTATTGAATTATTTTCCTCCCGAGTAGAGTTACTTAAGGCCAAATTCGCCGTTGACTTATTTTTTATACGTTCGGAACGCCTTAATTTAGGTGATAACTCATGATTTGAGTTTTCCACTCTTTGATCGTTTGCGGTTTCATTTTGTAATGATTTTGTGTCATTAATTTCACTTTGATTATCTTCACGCGGGTTAATTTCTGTTTCTGCTTCTAAATTTGAAAAATTGAACTGACTCAGATTTTCAACATTCCATAAATAGGATTCCGAATTTTTCGTTATGAATTCGCTGCCTTTTAATTTTTCGTCAAATTTAACTGATCGTTCCTCAATCACTGTATTTTTTGCGATGTCATAAATCCTATATGCTATTCTATCTCTGGAATAACCGACAAAAATTCCGCGTTTCCCTGGAACATCAAATTTATTGCGAAATTGTTTAGGAATATGATAATAAGCTACACAGCCAAAAGTTTTTAAATAACTTATTTTGGGTTCTTTACCTGTCCATATTTCCATCGGAAGTTTATTTTTATATTTGCGCGGTGTAATATTCGATACATGAGTACTGCAGGATATGGCTTCCGCCCAAAATTTTTGAGGTAGTTTACTCTCATATAGTAAGGTTCTTGCGCGTTCTACTAAAACTCCTATAGCCTCTTCCGCTTTTCCGCCAGATTCTGAATTGCATACTACAGTTCTTTCATGAGATATGCCAAATTTCAGTAAGAATTTAGTCATTTCATTATTCACAAATTCTAATCCATTATCGGTTCTTAAGCGTTTGATTTTTCGGTTTGTTAGGTTTTCATACCTTTCTTTAAAATTTGTAAACACATCAAATACTTCATACTTATGTTTTATAAAATAAGAAAAATACATACCAGAATAATCATCTACAAGCATTAAAAAATATTTAGAACCACCCAATGAATCAATATTTATAGGACCAGCTAAGTCAGCATGAATTAATTCCAAAACAGAATTACTTTGATCAATATTAATTTTGCAATGTTTTTTACGAGTTAATTTACTGATATTACATGATTCACAATTTAAAATTTCAGATTCTTTAACATTTATATCAATTATATCTTTCATTTTAGACATATATTGAGGATTCAAGTGACAAAGTCTTTTATGCCATAATTCATAATTTTCTACATTTTTAACAAAGTTACACTCTAATAATTCAGATGAATTATTATCAATACAAGGTTTCATTATAATTTCTAAGCGATTATTTACTTTCTCAGCTTTTAAAACAATTTGACCAGTTTTGCTTAAAACCAAAACATAATTATCATATGATTGAATACTATAACC
This sequence comes from Dolomedes plantarius, assembly GCA_907164885.2. NCBI lineage: Eukaryota > Metazoa > Arthropoda > Arachnida > Araneae > Dolomedidae > Dolomedes > Dolomedes plantarius. The sequence goes on along the minus strand of OU015490.1, from coordinate 159,567,068 downwards.
TCTTTCCATTAATTTAGTCATGGATAACAAATTACATCTTAAATCAGGTACATAAATCACATTATCAATAGTTAATGTATTTTCAATATTGTTTACAAATGTCTTAGCTTTAACTTTTCCTTCGCCAATAGATTTTAAAACAGAATTCTTACCTGCTAAGTTAATATGACCAACATCGGAATTAAAGTTTTCAAAAAATTTAAGGTCCTTGCACATATGTGAGCTGCTTCCAGAATCCAAAATCCAAATATCCTCACAAGTAGCGTCGGAATGTTCTGGGTCTGTCATAAGGGCAAAGTTCTGATTTTCGTTTTCAAATGCTGCGTTCGCGAATCTCATTTTTTGCTTGTTTTTGGTTTTGTCGTTAGGTAATGTTCTTATCACGTTGTCGGGTGCATTTCCACTCCTGTTTCCTGTTTTATTCCTGAAAAAACAATTTCTGGCTATGTGATTGGATTTGTTGCAGATCCAGCAAAGTTTTACGTTTCTATTACTGTTTTTAACATGGAAAGCTTCTCCTTTTCTGGATATGGAATTTGAGTTCATTTTTAAATGGGTATTCTCTTCTTCGCGTAAAATTTCTAATATTTCATCAATTTCTTTTTCTCTTTGCGTCTTCAATATTTCTCTTATTTTCCCGAATTTATGGTTAAGTCCACGAACTGTGTAGTAAACCAGTTCACGTTCTGAAATGTTCAAACCAAGTGCGCTACACTTCATAGAAAGTCCCCTTGCTCTGGCTATGTAGTCAGATACATTTTCGTTTTCTTGCATTTCTATATTCTTTAGCTCATTTCCAGCATCTATCTTCCGGTCTTCATTTTTTCCTGTGAAAACCCTTTTTATTTTTTCCCATAAATTTTTGGCATTGGTTTCTTCTGCAAATTGGAGACTCTGTTCATCTGAAAGTGATAGCAAAATATAGGCTACAGCGTCATCATTCTTTGTTTTCCAATCTTCTAGCAATTTTAAATCCTGTGGTCTATCTTCATAGATAACATCTATTAATCTTTTTAAAGTTAAAATTGCCTTGATTTTCATAGACCAGATTAGATAATTTCCACTATTCAACAACGGAATGCTTTTCATGTTGTCCATTTTCTTCGCTATCGTTTAAACTTTCGCTTTAGGAAATCTCACAGTTGCATTTTGAATTCATCGGCGACCGGATGTCGATGCGACTGGCTCTTTGAGGAGAAAAACAACAAGCTCTGCTGCCAAATGTTGTGTCTCACACGTTCAAGGACTACATTCCAACTGAGTTTTATTTACAGAAAATATACATTTACATACAAAAGGACAAATACAGACACTTAGCACCATCTGGTGTGAAAAGTTAAAAACACTTTGTAGCATTTATATATATATACCAACATATATATATATATATATATATATATATATAGATAGATAGATAGATAGATAGATACATATATACATAACACATACAAAAGATGTAAGCAACGATGAGTAATCCTACATTAATAACCCGCAGTAGTTTCGTTAGAAGAGACTACCTGAATTTTTTTTTTCGTGTTGGCAGACAAGGTCTTCGTTTAAACAAAAAAAAATTCACAAATATCAGCAATAATGTCTGATTCGAAGCCTATTTGGAAATTAATGAGGAAAATGATGAACAATTTGTAGACTGTAAATATATGTTGAAGACAGATCCAGAGAAATTAACTCCACGCTTCATTAATTAATTAATTAAAAAGATTTTTTAACTACTGAATTTTGGGCTTTTATCGCACTTTTATAGAAACAGTTGTCTCTTTAAAGCTTTAATCCCCATTAGAACTTCAGATATGATTTAGTGTTTTTTCGGTACCTGCAGCTGTTTTTACATGTTCTCACTAACAAAACAAATTTCTCTCCCAGCGGAAATACATATTCTCAACTTCGTTCTTGATTATTTCCGTTCAGGTGAGTCGATATTCCCGCAAAAAGAAGGAAATGGCACAGAGATGGGAAAAAAAGGGGTATCTAAACGAAGAGTGATGATGCAAGACGTTTCAAAAAACCGAGACGAGAGTCAGACGGAACAAATGGGATCTAGGGCAGGACGGAGATAAGACAGTAATGGATAATGAACTTGGCAGACGCGCAGCAAGCTGGCAGAGACGCAACAGTTGCGTGATTTAGGCTCGGTGCACACGAGCGACCGGTGCGTCGTCTGTGTGAGTCGGTTAGTTCAACTCTATGTACTGCTTGATCGCAACTGCGGTGCCGCAACGACACCGGATCGCTCGTGTGCACCGAGTCTAAGAGCATTTTGCACCACCCTTTGATTCACACAGAGGAGGAAGATGATACAAAAAAGAATGTTTATGAGAGACAGCGCCTACACTTTCTCTGGTAAATAAATATTGGAACTTAACATATCGTTTAAATAGTGGCTTTAACTTTTTGTGAAACAAGCAAGTTTCCAATTTCAGTCTGAAGCATGGTTCAATCCCAGAGCCTTCTCAGTGATGACTAAGCTTCGCAAAATTAAGTTTGCCTTTTCAGTCTCCAAGATCATATTTAGATCAGTTCACATTTTCGTCACATGATTGAAAAAAGAAAAAGTCACTAACTATCAGCTTTGAAGACTAACTCCTCAACATTGCTCGTCTTGTAATGAAGTTTTCATTTCACTTCATTGACGTATGTCCCTGTCATTCCCATTAAATTTTAGACAACAGATCTGCCCTCTGATTCTTGTCATACTATTTAACCATGTGCTAGATCAATTATTGAATCATGCCACGGAAAAGAAGTATACCTAACGTTTGCACTGATATGTGCTACTTTTACCAATTCATAGCTATATTTCCCCCAGCAAACACAGCCTCTCTCTCTCGATTTCGAATTGCCATTGACTTACCCTTTGCTTCAAGGGCCCCGGGTTGCCCAAATTGGTCGGCAGATCTGTACTGTCCGTCCGGCGCCTAGATCCATATGAAACATAACCGAACAGGGGAAATGAACCCTTGGTTGTGTTTTCAGGTTTTGCTTCTCGTCTTCAGGCTAAACACTGCTTATGGACCGACCGCCCGGGAAGCTGAATTTGTGGATTACCCTTTGCTTCAAAGACTGGACTGCATAATATTTTCAGCAAGTCGATATATTGCGAAGTTTCATCACTTTTTGTCTACAAGCGAAGGTCGAAGGTCACTGTTTCGATAGAGGATTGCTCTAATTTTAACGACTTCCAGTCATTCAAACTATAGATAAATTACGGTACGGTTATCCTTTAAAACACGAGGGTTAAATTAACGGGATCTACTGCTTAAGAGACGATTCCGATCGGCTACAAACACCAGTGCCAGCGGGAATAAAACCTGCAGATTCTGGTTCCGAAAACGAGCCATTCGGCCATCATCCGACCAGAGCATACGTGGATCATAGATACAGCCAAACTGAAAATTTGTTTTTGACGTTAAGGCTGCTGGATACTAACCCTAATGGATTCGCTCACCTCGATGTTAACCTACGGAGAAAATGTGTACTATGGACAGCTCCATAAATGCTGATAAACCAATGAAAATGGTATACTTAGATAGCCTGAACTTTTTTTCACCTTGCAACAGGATTCATTTTATGAACTGCGCCCACCAAAGCAATTGATGAGCGTTTATAACATAGTATACCAGGTTTTTTCCCCGAATAAATTAAAATTTTGAAACAGTTGCATTTTTTTTTAAATGAAAAATTCCCGAAGGTGTAAAATTTCTTCCTTTATTACAGGGTACAATTTTTTTAAAGTCTTTCAATCGAAGTCCGCAATCCTTGGACACATTTTCTCCATAGGTTAACATTAAGGTGAGCGAATCCAATAGGGTTAATACACAGCAGACTTAATGTCCAAGGGAAATAAATACGCCAAATCAGCCCTTTTTATTAATAATTAATACTCGCCGTACAACAACTACCTACAATTATACTTATCACCCCCTTCCTTTGCACCGCATTTAGTTACTTATGGATTTATATCTACAGAGAAAACTTTCAAACACTTACTTCGGAATAATTTACGAATGCAAATATCTCTAAATTAATTAATATATATAAATGAGAACTATTACTACTTGTTCTTTCTTCGATGGACTGTATACTATATTTTTCTAATTAAAAACTGCAATGTCTTTTAAGTGGTTTTATTACACACACAAACAAACATAACAACTAACTAGTTTGCCCTATGGCAAGAACAATGCAGACCATACTGCGAAACATACAACTAATACTACAATGCGACTACTCAGAACAGTTTCTGAAACTGAACTGTTGCCATTAGCAACCATAAAGTTTTTCTAGTGGCGCGCCAAGGTTGGCGGGCTTTTACTAATGCCAAGGTTAGCCGTAACATACCGGCCCCCATTGACATGTCCCAACATTCAATAATATAATGACACACAATACTAAATAAACAAATGGTATACACTAAAATTACTTCCAAGATACACTATACATATAACAATAGGTAAATACTAATAATGCAAATGACAGTTTCAAAATTACAAAATTATAAATTTTCTTCAATGGGAAGAGGACAAATTTTCGAAATTGATCGGGTTACAACACCTGATAAGGTTTTAATTTCTAATACTCTTACTTTTCCATCTGAACCCGAAATTACTTTAATGACTCGGCCTAAAGACCATTTACCTGGTGGTAAATTTTCATCCTTTAGGATAACCATGCATCCTTCCTTAAGATTTTTCTTTTCGATAAACCATTTATTGCGTTGTTGGAGATGATTTAGATAATCATGCTGCCATCTCTTCCAAATAGTTTGGGTCATTTTGGTTATTTTTTGCCAATTAGATAGTCTATTTTCTCTGATAGGTGTTATATCCGGTTCGGTTATTGAAATAATAGGTCGTCCAATCAAGAAATGGGCAGGTGTCAGGACGTCAATTTCATTAGGGTCCGACGATAAAGGTAGCAAAGGGCGAGAATTGAGAATTCCTTCTATCTGGGCAATTAGAGTCCAAAATTCTTCCAAAGTTACTCGGGAATTGCCTAAGGTGCGTTTCAAATGGTACTTAAAAGCTTTCACCCCTGCTTCCCATAATCCACCAAAGTTCGGTGAGCGAGGGGGAATGAATTTCCAATTAATATCCTCAGACGACAAATAATTAGTCAAATCGTTGTCAGGTTTATTTACTATGGCATGCAATTTTTTCAGCTCAGTATTTGCTCCTACGAAAGTAGTGCCATTGTCGGTCATGATAGTGGAACTTTTACCTCTGCGGGCAAAGAATCGTTTAAGGGTAGCAATGAATGAATCTGTTGTTAAATCCGTTACTATATCTAGGTGAATTGCCTTAGAGACTAGGCAGACAAACAACGCGACATAAATTTTACTATAATTTCCTTTTCTTTGATTTTTGTACTTTATAAAGAATGGACCGCAAAAGTCAATGCCACAATGGTGAAAAGGCGGGCTAGGGTTTACTCTTTCTGGGGGTAAATTTCCCATTAATTGATTGACTCCTATGGGATTGTTTCTAAAACAAACTACACATTTGTGGACTACTTTACGAGCCAGAGATCTTCCATTGATTATCCAGTAACTTTGCCTGACGTGATGTAATAAGGCTTGTGGCCCGAGATGGAAAAACTTCTTGTGAAAATATTCCAAGATCATTTCACTCAATTTGTGGTTGCGGGGCAACACGGCAGGATGTTTTTTTCTATAGGTCAGACTGGAATTGTCTAAGCGACCGCCTACTCTAACAATGCCCTCAGGATCTATAAATGGGTTTAAAAATTTCAATTTACTATTACCTGACAGGGTCCTTTGATTCTGCAGATGCTGGATATCTTCAGCAAAGAAGACATACTGTACCTGTTTGATCAAGCAGGCTTCAGCACTCTTTAATTCTGGTAAGGTCAAGGGTCCTAAATTTTTGCTATTTACAGTTCTACAATTGTTAATGAATCTAAAAATGAAACTACAAATTCTAATTAGTTTCATGAAATTATTAGTTAGACAAAAAATAAAATCAAAATTGTTAGGTGTAAGTGAAACAGCTAAGGCTGCTAGTCCACACAAGTTTAGAGTCTCTTGACATGGAGAGTCATTAGAAACATCTTTCATCTCTTTCATAATAACGTCCTGGTCCTCTGACGATAGATGAGGATTTCCAGTACCAGGCACACTAATCGGATGAGTGAGAAAGTCTGGCCCATGCCACCAAAGTTGATTCTCCAGTAAGTCTGTAGCATCTAAACCTCTCGAAATTAAATCCGCAGGATTGCTGCTAGACGCAATGTGTTTCCATTGAAAGTTCTGTGTATAGCCTTGGATCTTCGCAACCCGATTGCTGACGAATGTTTTTAGCTTCCATGCTGGGGTTCGTATCCAGGCTAAGGCTATTTGTGAATCGGTATATAAGTAGATGTCGTTAATGTTCAGTTTTAAGGAGTTCAAAACCTTGACGACTAACTTGGCTAATAGGAGACACGCTGACAGCTCGAGTCTCGGTATAGTGACTGTTTTTAATGGGGCTACTTGAGATTTGCTACTAATCAAATGACATGACGTTTGAGCCTGATATGAAGATTGAATGTAGACAACAGCTCCAAATGCCTTGGATGAGGCATCAGCAAATCCATGCAAAGCTATCTGTTGAACACAAGGCTTTAAAATGTAACGACTAATGTTAAGACTTTCTAAAGATTTTAAAGAACTTGTAAATTGAATCCAGGACTGGGCTATAAACTCAGGAATAGGATCATTCCAATCTAATTTTGATTTCCAAAGTTCTTGCATGAACGTTTTGGCTTTTGTAATAACCGGTCCTATAAGACCAAGCGGATCGAAAAGTCGAGCGATGTCAGATAGAATAGCCCTTTTAGTCAATTTTTCTTGTTGATCGATTTTTACTTTGAATGTAAAGACATCCAAGCTAGGTTTCCAGGTAACGCCTAAAGCTTTGGTTTCATTTTCTAAAAATGAATAACCTTCTAAAGTCCCATTATTAACACGCTCAAGTAACGCAGGGTGATTGGCATTCCATTTATGCAAGTGCATTCCGGCCGATCTTAGCAGTTGTATTAGCTGAGACTGGAGTTCTGTCACAGCTTCAAGACTGTCTTCGCCACTGATGACGTCATCCATGTAACAATCATTCAAAAGAACTTCCGAAGCCTTACTAAACCGTTCTATTTCTTCTATAGCCAGTTGTTTTAAGGTTCTAATGGCCAAAAATGGAGCACAAGATGTTCCGTAAGTCACTGTGTTCAATTCGTAGACTTCTATTGGCGTGGTCGCATCTGGCTTCCATAAGATTCTTAACAATTTCCTTTGTTCCGCATTTATCACTATTTGTCGGTACATCTTTTCGATGTCAGCGAGAAACACAAACCTATGTTTCCTAAAGCGAATCATAATTTCGTACAATTCTTCCTTTACTAGTCCTTTGTAGAGAATATCATTTAATGACTTACCATTGGTTGTAGGGCTTGACGCATTAAATACTACGCGCAGCTTCGTTGTGGTATTTTCTGGACGGTACACCCCATGATGCGGAAGGTAATAACAACCTGTATTTTCTATCTTGTCCCTAACTTTTGTCATGTGACCAAGGGTCTCATATTCTTTCATAAATGCGCAATAAAGTTCTCGCATTAAGGGAGTTCTGTCAAGACGATTCCACAATTGCTGTAACCTTTTCTCAGCGACTACTTTGGAATCTCCTAGGGCAACCGGATCCTCCTTTAGAGGCATAGTAACTACAAATCTTCCGGTGTTATCTCGGCTATAAGTTTCTAAAAAATGATTCTCACATAGTTGGTCTTCGGTGCTAATAGGAATCGATTCATCCTCAACCCTTTCAATTTTCCAAAATTTTTGCAGGTTTTCATCTAACATATCTGCTTGCTTAACAAGGCCACAAAATGTCTGATGACATTTATTTTCTACTGTTCCGGAAACAATAAATCCGAAAACAGTGTTTTGAAAGATTAATTGCTTAATTTTATGTTTTTCAGTTTTCAAAATCTCATAGAAGAGCTCAGCCCCAATGAGAATGTCAATTTTAGATGATTTTCCGAAATTAGGGTCCGCTAGATCTATATTTTTCGGTACTTCCAAATTAGTGTCATCTATATTGCTTGACGGTACCCAAGTTGTTATTTTTGGCATAATTAAAAATTGAATCGATCTACTAAACGAACCATCTTTATTTGAAATAGTTGTCTGCACTTTCGATTTTATATTTGAAATATTTCCATTAATCCCCGAAACCGAAACCTTCGTCTTATTTTTCTTTACTGCTAAAGACTGAGCTAGCCTATTACTCATGATGTTGATCTGTGAACCGCTGTCTAAAAGTCCACGCACCGGAATTCTAACCCCATGCGAATCTTCCACATAAATAATACACGTGGTTAAAAGCACTCTATTTTCATTTTTTTCCCGATAAACAAATCTCACTGCATAATGATTGCGAAATCGCGCCAGAAACCTCTCCCTTTAATTTATTGCTTTGCGAGGCAGTAATTTCTTTTTTGTCTATTTGTTGACTACTATCGTTTTCAACCATCGGCGCCAATGATTCACCTCTATGGAGCAAAGTGTTATGCTTTTTCGAGCAAAAGCCACAACGAGATGCTGAAGGACACTCAGCAATTTTATGTTTCGAACTGAGACAATTCAAGCAAAGATTGAGTTTTTTAACGATTAAATATCTGTCATACTCCTTTAATATTAAGAAATTGTCACACTTAAAAATAGAATGACTTGTTGATTGACAAAAAACACATTTAGTATTATTCCCAGTGTAGGAATTCTTTTTTACAAACAAATTCTTCAACTTTTGATTTCTTTCACATGCTAACTGCTTAGGTTTAACGGTTACACTACTTTGTAAATTTTCTAAAACTAAACATCGTTTTTGTAGAAAGTCAATAAAATCTTGCCAATGAGGTAATTCTGTGGTAGTTAGCGAAAGCTCAAATTGCTTTTTTGTTTCTTTATCTAGTTTTTTAAGAACTATATTTATCAACATGATTTCTGAAAACTGATTAAGTTCTAAACCTATTGTTTTAAGCGCTCTAATATGCTTTTGACATCCGTCAACTACAGCTCTTAGACTTTTAGCTGCGTCCTGTGTTGACATTTCCCTAGATAATATTTCATTCAAATGACTATTAACGATAAAACGTTCGTTCTGGAAACGATTTTCTAATGCTTTGAAAAGCGATTTATAGGAATCATCCGCAGTAACAACATCTAAAGCAGTATCGCTCAAGGTAGATTTTAAATAATACAGCTTCTGTGTATCACTTAAACTATCATTCGAATCGATTAATGTTTTAAACTGATCTTTGAACATATACCAGTCTTGATAATTTCCAGAAAATTTCGGTAGAGGTATATCAGGCAATTTAAAATTAGCATTTGAATTACATAATTTAGAGCTATTTGAATCACTTTCGGTTTCGCTATATATATTATTAGCATTAGAGAGTAAGAATTTTCTAAGCCTTACCTCTAGGTTTTCAGCTTCTTCTTCTATTTCTGTGAAGGCTGCTAAATGATTTTCCAACTCTTTTTCATCTACAACTATTCCAAAATATTCGATTTTCAAGTCATGCAAATGCGTCATAACTTTTTGTACACTATCTAATTTTACTTGGTATTCCAATGTCTCTTTACTCTTCTCATCATCGAGGAAATTTGCAATTCTAGTCAACTGACCTTTATAGGCCCCTCTTTGACGATTAAGAGCTACTAATTTATTTTTATCAGTCATGATTACAACTGATTGTGCATCCTATCAATGAATTTAAACCAAATGTAAAATACCAGTTCTTCTCCAAACGACGTGACCAAAAAAATGTTCTTTCTTCGATGGACTGTATACTATATTTTTCTAATTAAAAACTGCAATGTCTTTTAAGTGGTTTTATTACACACACAAACAAACATAACAACTAACTAGTTTGCCCTATGGCAAGAACAATGCAGACCATACTGCGAAACATACAACTAATACTACAATGCGACTACTCAGAACAGTTTCTGAAACTGAACTGTTGCCATTAGCAACCATAAAGTTTTTCTAGTGGCGCGCCAAGGTTGGCGGGCTTTTACTAATGCCAAGGTTAGCCGTAACACTACTGCTTGATATTAATTTGAAAAGTCTCCAGTATGGTCCGACTTTTGTAACTAGGCTGTACAAATATAGATTATGCTATTATTGTCTACAAAGGACAAACGATTAAACAAATGTCATGAGGAAACATATGTATTGAATTCAAACAACCCATCGAAAAAATTCGATAAGTATAGATTCAAGAATGAGTACACAAAAGACAATTCATGGTTCAAATATGGAAGAAGGGAGACTAAAAAAGGTTGTTCAATTTTTAACATATTCGGATAAAGTAACAACTTTCTGAGCTAATTTTTACAAAGAAAAAAACATTTTTAAACATTTTTAAATGTTCAGTACCATACAAACAAAATTTAAGTAATTCTTAAACATGTCGGAACTTGGAATTATCAGAAGTTTAAATCCTACGCACTTAAAAGAGAAGTATCCTAAATCAGCTTTATCGGCCTACAGTCTGAAAATAATACTTACAAATAGGTAATGCATAAAATAATTATGCATTACCTATTTGCAATAATAATTATGATATTATAATAACTTGCATAAAATAATTATGAAGCTTTATATACACAGTGAAAGTAATGCATGTACCAGTATTGAAAACTACAAAAATTAAAAACTTTTAAAAGCATCATACTGAAGTATTTTGTACTAAAAATTTATAATTGAAGAAATAGAGGTTTCATAAATATTTAAAAATAATTAATGATTAAATTATACAAATACAGCATATATATATATATATATATATATATATATATATATATATATATATATATATTTATTTAAAATTACCTTTATTATTAATTAAAACCAATGCGCGACTTATATATTTTTCTTACAATCAAACGTTAAAATATACAGATATAACTCCCAAACCATTCAGAATTATTATTTATTATGTGTAGTTCATAAATCAAAATGCTCTGATCTGTATTCATATGAGCGTAATTAGCAAACAGAATGAAATCTGAAGTTGTAAATCAACTGAATCATTAATCAGTTCATGAAGTCAAAATAAATTAACGTCAAAAAGGAGTATTAAAAACGATGTGCGATTCTTGATGCGCCAAATGACTTTTAGAAAACAAGCTATTATGGCCGAGTCTGAGATAAATCATATTATATGAACTGGAGATGCTAGCTAGGTTTTAAACGATGAACAACATTACAATATACGTTTCGTACTGTATTACAAGACTCACAAAGTGCCACAAAAAAACGAAGTTTTCTTTATACATGATTTAAAAGTAAATAAATTTTTACATAGATAAAAAGTGATGCCCATAAGATAAATATGATGGTTAGCCATACGCAGGTAATTTAGTCTGGGAAACGTAATACGAGAGCTATCTGCCTGACCACACCAGTTTTGCCCGTTTTCCGGAGGGGGCTATACCCTCTTCCCTTAATATAAGACCTGCTGATGAAGACGGGAAAAAGTTTTCTCTCATGAGTTTCGCAACCACGATGGGTGTGTTACGGTTAACCTCACAAGCCTCAAAATTGGGGTGTGTGTGTGGGGGGGGGGGGAATTCTTATAATTTCCATTTCTCACCATAGTAACTAAAGCCTGAAACAAACTCTCAAAACAAAGGTATCCTGCTCACACCATTGCATCATACAGAAATCATTCTAAACAGGTAATAGCTTCACACCCTAAACAAGATACATAAATATATGTTATTCAGCCACTGATTCCAAATAAATGGTTTCTCGAAAGCTTTTACATTATTAAAAAGACAACTACAGGTTAATCGGTCAGTTCCTTTTTTCACTCAACTTGGTTTTAAATAAATCCAGAAGTCTTCATTAACATAACATTACTCATAGTGGCAATTTTTCGGCTTAAATAAAAAAAAAATATGAAAATTTTAGAAGCAAATATTGAAAATATGAATGGAACATAAAATTGCAAAAGGTTTATTTATCTAACCAAATAAGATAAGAAACAGTTTGGCGTCTTTTAAGCACTAAAAACTGAACTAAACTCATGGCGCAACAGTCCGCTGTGGACTAAGGCCGGCGGTGCCCATCTCCGCTTTCTTGACCGTAAGCTTGGGGTGCCATACAGCATATGTCTCAGTCAGGTGGTCAACCTAACGTGGGACCCCCAGAGTTTATTTTTCAAGCATGCTTGATCCTCATTTTATCGACCCACTCAAGGGATGAAAAGCTGAGTCGACCTTGCCCAGTCGCAGGGTCGAGCCCTGGACCTGTGGGTGGTAGTTTGACGTTTTTAACCACTACACCACTGGGCACCTTTAAGCACTATACATTTCCTATTAATAGCAACAAAGTATGTTACCAAAATGATGATATATAGGTAGATTATCAAAAAATCTAAGTCTGCTAAGGAGTCATTATGATAATATAAATAGGCAAATTACCCGTGAACCGTCTTAAATGTGTTTTAGGGCAGCCTATATTCAACGAAGGGTCCTAAGCAAAATGTGAAGCAAGATCCTTCGGTTAAGTTTGGTTTGATTTCATTTGGAGCGCTACGGTCAACTTTTGCTACTCGAGGGCTTATTAGACCGGGACCTACTGCGTAAAACCGATTCCGAACGACTACAAACGTCCATGCCAAGAGTGGGACTTGAACCCACATACTCTGGTACCGAAAGTCAGAGACCTAGCCATTCGGCCATCATCCGGCACCCTTCGGTTAAGAGGTCTGTAGATTGAGGTGATTGCCTACGTTCGGAGACAATTTTTTTATATCGTTTTTTTAAGGATTTTTTGGTCTAATAATGGTAAAATAGCATTTAAAAATTAAAAAAAAAAAAAAAAATTGCCTGTAAATACCATATTTTTTTATAAATTGGCCAATTTGAAGTAATTTTGAATGAAATTTAGCTAAAACGCCTATCATTCTGCACAAAATTCTAATGCTACTATTTTAATTTCCTTCTCACACATGATACATATGACAGTTATCTTTAAAATGACCTACAATCTAGGAGAAATTTTAAAATGCAAAAATAATACAGACAATTTTATGTTCCAATATGAAAATTTTCCCCGATTCGTCATTCCTTTCCTTATAAATTCAGCCCCAAACAAAAAAACTATTCATTATACATGAATTATTGTGCGTCATTTCATTAACAATAGCTTCTAAAACATTTCCTGAAAATTTTATAAAATTATATGAATTATTATGTGAAACCTCATGATAATGGTAGAGATTTGTGATAAAAAACATAATTCTGAGAAAAACGCATTTAAAGTTGTTTGTCACTTCAATTTTGTAGGAGACGATGTTTTTTAAAATAGCTATAACTCTGCTTCTAATTCATGTAGAATGAAAATCAAAACGGTTTTTAAAGACAAAATATTGAATTACACGATTCTTGCAAAAATTAAAGTTGACCAAAATAGACAAAAAATGACATTTTGAACGTAGACAATCACCTTGAAATAAAATTGAAAATCTCTTGACTAAAGTATATGTGTGTGTTTATGTGTTATATTACTGGTAATCAAGTATCAAATTAAGTTTTTTTGTAAGTGTGCCTTTTCTAGCCAAATGTTTTATTCATATAATTTTTCCCCTAAGAAGTTTGATTCAAATCTCTCATCTCGTAATAAAAAAAGTCCCCGGAAACATCAAGAGACGTAAAAGTTCCCGTAAAAGGATACATGTATATACACACATAAACGAAGCAAAACAGATACACTCTAATCCCTATTCATCCCTGTCTCGGAAAGTTATCACCGATCTGGTAATCTTATCTCTTTACCTAACCTAGATCCTCCGCCATGTACGCGCATCATTCATGAGATACACACAACATAAACAAAAACACTAGCGACGGCTTAAAAGCAGGAAGAAAAAAAAAACAACCCCCAATTTTTGCGCTCTGTTTTTTTGAAAGCCCATCTTTCGGAGAGATGCATCCAGGAGAGAGAGTCCCCGTCTATTCTTGGCGCAGTTGTCGGGATTACTGCCAAAAACCACTGCACCACAGTTCTCGTGAAGGGAACACTTCTCTTTTTTATACTTTCTCCACTCTTTTTTTCTTCGCTTTTTGAACTTTTATTCCTGACCTAGCTAGCTAATTTTAAGCTTTTGTTTTCGGGAGAAATCCGCCTTTTTTTCGCCCGATCATGCATCTTTCGAAAAAAGATGCATTACATCAGTGTCAGTAACAGAGTTTGTGATTTTTGGACCTGAAACTCAAAAGATTTTATTTATATGTGAGTGCGCGTGTTTTGAACCGTTGGAAAAGGGAAAGCCGAGGTTATAAGGGTCCAGTCTTAAAACATCCAAGCGTAAAATGTGAATTTCAGTTAGAAAAATTTCCTAAACTATGCAGAAACTTTACCACAGTTGTGCTTTGACACGATAATTTGCTCGTTTCAAATATGACCATAAAAAAATAAAACGTCTTTTAAATAATTATGATGGTGACATTTTAAAGATTACATATTAATAGAAATTACCCAAAAACAAATATTTCATCAGCTACACTTACCTTAGGTGCTGTTAATGTTCCGGCAAATTGGTGGGTATGTAATAAACGTTTACGATACAAATAGATTTGCTTCTTTCGACTAGACCAGGGATTCCCAACGGGGTCTAGGTGGACCCCTTGAGGGGTCAATGGAAGTTTGAAAAGGGTCTATAGTATTCCATGTGTCTATTGGGGTCGAAGATAAATTTTTCTGTTTTAAAATTTAATTTTTTAGGAATGTAATTATTAGATAATAATATCCGCTTTAATATGCATAAATACAGATTTGCATAGGGCGGAGTGATCCACCCATCTAAAGTCGAATGTCATAACACTTTTGAATATGTGTCGAATGAAATTATATTATAATTACTTATAAGTCAGTAAAATTGTTTAGTAATATATATATTTATATTCGTTATGTTAGTTGTGACTATAAGATAAGGCCAAACATTAAAAAATTGTATCAATGCATCAAGCACGACCACCACATTAATTGAAATCAAACTTTTGTGCAATTACAATGTGTGTTTTTGAAATCTTGTTTATATTTGTGAAATTAAAAATTAAAATAGTAGAAAAATAATAAAACATAAACCTAATGAACCATTTTTTCTAATTTTTTTGTTCATATTCTTAGTCGAATTGTTATCTTTAAGTGTTTTATGTACAATTATTAGTACTATAATTATGTTGTATGCTGCACATTATAGAGAAAAATGTGACGGATTCGATGAAGAAAATCATTCTTTTAAAAGGGGTCGATGTAGGAAAAAGTTTGGGAACCCCTGGACTAGACTCTACATATAGAAATATATCGATGTTGTCAACTCAAAATAGTTATAAAAGAAAAAAAATAGATCTTTTATTGATACTAAAACCTCCGAAATTTTTCATTGTAAAAAAACTGTTACTGGTATTTAATAAAAATTAACTACAAATTAAATTTATTATAAATCATCTTAACTAGCAGAAATTTATTTTAATCTTACTAAGTCTAAAATTTCATGAGTTCTTCCGATAAAAGTGAGGCGAAATATTAGAAAATACTTTACTCGACGTCAAAGTTTTAGCTAATTGAAGACATTTAATAGCAATTAAAGTATCCTAGTTCTATGTTTTTCGCATTAGATATAAGGAGGAAAAAACACTTTCATTCCATATTTACCTTTGCAGCTAAAATCTGATAATTTAAGAGGTATTTAAATAACTATTTCCTTTCATTTTTTCTGGCTAAATTTAAACACGTTCCAATTTAAACAAAAATATAAGTATGTAAGTCTTTATTCAGCGTGTTGTTGTTGAATCTCGAGAATTTTCGGCGAAAATTGTACTGTATCGCAAATAAAATTTCAAAACTGTCCCCCCATCAAAAAATAAATAAATAAAATAAATATATAAAAATAAAACAAATGTATACAACTTAAATACATATGGCGAAGGCTTATTTCCAAGAATTAAATGTATTAAAACTTTTATTCAATTTTAAATAATTTAATAAATAATTGCTGTTCCACGAAAAAAATCAGTGAATATTATTTTGTGTTCCAATGTGCACCTCTAGTGACGGAAATCACAAATACCGACCACACACACACAAACAAACAAACAAACAAACAAACAAACACACACACACACACACACACACACACACAAACAAACAAACAAACAAACATATATATATATATATATATATATATATATATATATATATATATATATATATATATATAATTTAAATCCTCGTGGATCAAATGATAGTTACGATGACCATCCTCTTAAAATAGTGACTTAACGTTCATGAAATGCACATGTCGTACTGTTCAGCCTCGTTAAGACAATTGGAATGAGAGAAACAGAAAAACTCAGTGATTATGTCCCACTATAAAGCAAGTATATTTAAATAAAGGAACGCACAATATATTCATAAAAGCACGGTCAGTCACACGTACGAATAATTTAGTGTTGGAACATTTTAAGGGTAGAGGTCTATATTTTTACCAATCATAAAAGTCACCAATTTAATGAATTGAAAACAAAGTATTACTGACGCATTGCATTTCAACGTATTGACAATGTAGGGCCTGTTCACATAGAATTCGTCAGAGTCAGAGTTAATTATTCCGTTGGCGCTGATTGGTTAAATGAGTCAATGACTGGTAAATGATTGGTTCAAAATTTTGACGCTGACGCCGACGGATTCTATGTGAACACGCCGTAAGCGTTTTGGGCCTAGCCAAATCAAAGTGATGCAAACTTTATATTCAGGGACCCACTACTATAGAACACGGTTAATTTTCGCATCATCCTCCCAGGACTTTTTACATGCTCTACTTTCAAAAGACTGAAGCTGATACTTTGAACAAACTTCAAGGTAAAAACATAACATCTTTAAAAATATTCAGAATGACAATGCCACCGAAAGGCAACATTAAACGCCTATTTCATACATAAACAATTTTATGTGTTAACTTTTTTTATTTCATTTAATACCACCATTTTATAGTACTTATTCGCACTAAAATTATTATTATCTTTACTTATTAAGATTTGTGTTTATTATTTATTATTTTTATGTAACAGATGAATTTCGCAACTGAAATAACATCTTCGTAATAACCGTGATAAAACCGCGTTCATTTATCACCAAGAGGTAGTGTTACTGGATAACAAAATTATTCATGCATGTGAATGTAGAGGGGAAAAGATTCATCTACATGTAATCAAAAAACTCTTTAATATGATTTATATGCCATTGTTCTGAATTTCATGTGATATTTCCGCTATATTCAAATACTCCGTAAGTGACAACCTTCAAACAAGAATAAAACGACTTCCTTAATCAAAACTTGGCTGTAGCAAACATATTATAAACATTGGAAGTGAAAATACTTCATATTTTAACCATATAATTACGCAAAATAGACATGAAATATTTAAAAATTTTATAAACAAACAACTTCAGTCAGCTACTATTTAATATATAAAACTTTTGTTATTTGCTAAACATTCGTTTCCATTATATAATGCAATTATTTCCGTAATAAGTTCTTTTTTTTCTTATAAAGCTAAACAAAAGACCGGCATAAAAAACTAACAGTTTTTCCCCTTTTTCCAATTCCATGGAATTTATAATTTGCCGTACGTCATATGCCATTATGTAGAGCCATCCCTACAATATCTACAACGAAAATATTAAGCTGTAATACATACACGCTTGCAGATTCTGCTTTGCCGTTCGTGGGTATGTGTAAATATATGTATGTAATAATAATAGCCCACCAGTATTAATTATCCTATAATAATGATAACGCTCCACCAGTTATCCATTCCATTCCATTATTTCTCTACTTTTAATATTTTCACTTATATAACTACATCCGTTTTTCTTCGTGTGTCGCTTAGCTAGCTCTGGGTATATTGCTCCATAGTTGATCGCGACGGCATGTTGCTCAAGCCCTACTACAACATTTTACCCCAAGAAGCCATAGCAAGCCGTAAATGCCCGTTCTTCTGTTTCCGAATATTGTTATAAGGGTCTGGATATATATATATATATATATATATATATATATATATATATATATATATATATATATATATATATATATATATATATATATATATATATATATATGTATGTATGTATATACAGTGGAATCTCGATCTATCGTTTTTCAAGGGACCGATTGAAATGAACGATAAATGCGGGAAAACGATAGATGCGGAAACTTAACAAAGCAATATGATCGTTGGGACTGGATAAAATGAACGACACATACGGAAAAACGATGGATCCGAAAACGATCGATCGAGATTCCACTGTATATATATATATATATATATATATATATATATATATATATATATATATATATATATATATATATAGTTCCGTTTTCCTGGGTTCGTTATGATTGAACAAAATCTCTTCAGAAACTGCACACAAAATAAAATTTATTATTCTGTAAATTCTTCAGGCGCTTACACAAATTCAAGCAGAAAACACGTAACAACTGTCTTCTGTACAGCAGAAAACTCTAAAAAAGCAAGTCAGGATAACAGAGTCTTCAGTACAATATACGCCTAACGAACTTTCAACACATTCAATTCTCAGTAGAAAAGAACGCTCAGTTCCAATGCCAATGTCAGGTATATTTATAGACTTCCAAAGCTCTCCCTATCGGTCAGCCAGCTAGATATCACTAGAAGCTTCTAGAAAGGTCTAGACGGCAAGTTAGCGACCATTTGACGCTATATCGCCAAATTTAGTAACCAAAATAAGTTACCAAATCCATCGCCAATTTGGCGATAACTCTCATATTTGGCTAGATTACTAGACTCGTAAAATTCGTAACTTAAGTAACTAATCGTAACTATTTGTAAATCTAGTAACCTAATAACAGACCCTTAGATAAGTTGCCGGAAAAGTTTTTAACACAAAAGAAGACATTAAAAGGAAAAAGAAAATAATTTCTTTAAGTAGGCCACCAGTAACTCTTTTCCCAAGAAACAAAGAAATCTGAATGATGGAGCTTTAAGAGTAGAAATCACCCATTAAGACCTCTAAAGTTACAAATCTTTTCTGTAAGACATTCAATCTTCTGTATAATTCGGAAGAAAAGAAAAATGTCGCAAGAAAGAACAATAGAAGTTACTAATTGTACTAAATAGCCACCTTGGGAAGAGAAATAACAGTAATCCTCTCAAAATTACAATAAAAGGCGTGCGGAAATCATGGTGTGGGACGAATGCTTTCTCTAAAAAACTAGCGACCGAGACGCATCGCAAATACTCTTTTTTTTCTTCTTTTCAAAAGATCTTTCCACGGCTATGAACCATTTCTTGCTAAACACTTACTACGATTTCGAAAACAATACAAGGTAATTAAAAATGACGTAGTTTGCAGGCACCTGAATTAAACATTGCCTCTCCCCGGCCAGCTACAAATAACGATTTAATTGGTTTGAAACAATAAAGCGGGCGGAGCTATGGAAATGAAGTAATTTCAGAGCGGAAGAAACTGGAAAATCGGGCTATTGAAAGAAATTAATACTGACTTAAGTTTCAATAACTGCGTAGTAGTGAAGTTACAGAGATGGACGGAGAGCATAACGAATAAGGTTTTTTTTTTTTAATTTTCCTCAAATGGATAATTTCCACTTAAAAAGAAATCCAGCGCTAACATTCAGTTAAAAACACATTTCTATGCTGTGTAAACATTTTTAATGTTTTCAACCAGAAAATACCTTTTGAAAATCCTATTCATAATTTAACCCCAAAATTAAAGACTCAGTTCTCAGTTCATAATTTAACCCCAAAATTAAAGACTGCTATACACGCGACAAAATATGACATTTAAAGTCAGATTTTTAACGTAGGATTACGTTCCTCCATAATGGTCCTTTGGAAACCAAAATTTCAGACGCTAAAACCATCCGTCGTCACGAGTTAAAATTTTTGCAGGGTGCCAAACCCAGTCTGTATCGCTTGGGCAAGCAGCAAACAGTTAATAAGAAAAGTACCAAAATGCGTCAACATTTTTTCACACACACACACACACACATATATATATAGATACATATATACATAACACATACATACATATATACATGCAACAGAGGTAAGCAATGATAAGTAATCCTACGTTAATAACCCGCAGTAGTTTCGTTAGATGTGAGTACCTGATTTTTTATCTATATATATAAAACAGTTCCGTAACTGACTGACTCACTGACTGACTGACTGATTGACTAACATACAACGCACAGACCAAACCGCTGGACCTAAAGGGCTGAAATTTTGCATGGCGATTCTTCTTATAGTGTAGGGGTGCACTAAGAAAGATTTTCGAAAAATTCTTAGATTTTTTAAAATTAAATTTTTAAGCTGTTTTAGTAACCTTTTTAAGTTTGCATTTAAAATAATAATTTGAGGGTTATAAAATTTAAATCACGAGAAATATCGCAAAAATTCCTTTAAAATGAAATCTTTTTCGAATCTTTACCTCCATTTTCTGATTTTTGGTGCATTTTTAAAGATTAATTTTTAGAATTTAATTTATTAAATGCTGATCACGTGCTTTCTTTTTCTGGTACTTTAAATAAATTTATCGTCACGTGATAACAAAGAAATATGCAAAAAAAAAAATGTTTTTTTCTTTCTAATGCAGCAGACGATTGGACATTTTCCAAAAAAATATTAAAATACAGTAAAAGATATGTTCCTCAAACTGTACTATATTAACTGTAGTATATTCTTTAGTATGTCCTATTAGATTTAATTTGAATATTTTCTTCTACAGTATTTTGTCTATAAAAATATCCCTTACGATTTTTTTATAAATAAATGTTTTTTTTTATATCAATTGTATACATTGATCGTCGTATTTATTATAAATATATATATTTATTTTTTTGCATTAATTGCATACATTGACCGTTGTATTTTAATTGAATGTACTCCGTAGCGAAGTGCGGGTTTTCCGCTAGTATATATATAAACAGAAGTTCCTTTTTTTATAATTGATTCAAAACCGTCGACGCTATATTACGAAACGCCAGATTTACGAAACCTCTGACTTTGACGGATTTCAGATCCCATCGCTCAAGTTACAGAAATCATAAATACCGCTCTTTGGCAATTTATGTTGACTAATGTCGATATAATGGCAGCCCCCGCCGTACAGTGCTGGTTAGCGTCATGAACTTCCACGGAGTGGGCTCGGGTTCGAATCCCGATTAAGACATAGACTTTCTTGTGCTATCTCCTAATAGGGAGCGATATTGGTTCACCTATAGGGTGCTCCCATAATAAAGAAGCCAACAAAATAGTGGTGGGAATGGGCGAATATCATCAAGTTAATGCCACCGGGGGAGAAAATAGTATATACAAGGTGCGCCCATAAAGTAACCGGACAAATTAAAAGATCAAACAATAAAATAAAAAAAGTGAAAGAATAATCACCTGGCTAGAAAGAGTGATATCTCATCTCTTGTTAAAGCTAGTTTAAACTGGTTATTTAGTCGTTTGCATATCAAAACGCCGTAGTAATTTTCATTTACTGAGAAGGCATTGTACAAAAAAAATTTGCTTCGGAATGGAACAACGTTGTAACATTAAATTTTGTTACAAATTAGGTAAATCTGCTACCGAAACTTTAGAGAGGCTTCGAACAGTATATAGTGATGCACCGTTATCAAGAACACAATGTATGAGTGGTACAACCGCTTTAAATGTGGGTGGGAAAGCATTGAAGATGAACCAAAGACAGGACGCCCTTAAACTTCAAAGGATGAGGAAAATGTGGAGAAAATTGGTTCTTAAAATCAAAGACTAAGGTGATGCTGGATGCTGATTGCATTTTTTGGTTACAAAGGACTTATTCACCACGAATTTGTTCCTGAAAATCAAACAATTAATCAGTATT
The DNA here is from genome assembly GCA_907164885.2 of Dolomedes plantarius. Lineage (NCBI taxonomy): Eukaryota > Metazoa > Arthropoda > Arachnida > Araneae > Dolomedidae > Dolomedes > Dolomedes plantarius. The sequence goes on along the minus strand of OU015490.1, from coordinate 159,545,064 downwards.
TTTACAAGGAGGTGCTTTTTCGATTAAGAAACGGGATAAGGCGAGTTAGGAAGGAACTGTTTGATTCTGGGTAATGGTTTCTTTTACACGATAATGATAGGCCCCGTACAGCAATTTCTGTACAACAATATCTTGCTAGGCATTCAATTACAGTGATAAATCACCCACCATATTCCCTCGACTTATCACCAGCTGATTTTTTTCCTTTTTCCGAAGCTGAAGATGGCCATGAAAGGACAGAGAGAGATTTGAAAACGTCTCAGATGTTAAATCAAGTGTTATGCATATTTTGCGAACGTTTAGTTCCAACGCCTATAAACAGTGTTTCGATGACTTGGAGAAACGTTGGAAAAATTGTATAGACTTCTTTGGCGATAATTTTGAAGGAGTTAAATTTATTTGAAGGTGAGTAATATTTTTCTTATGTATAAAAAATTGTCCGGTTACTTTATGGGCGCACCTTGTATGTAGGGATCTCTAGACATATATACAAACCGACAAAAACAAACATTTATTAAGACATACAGAAAACGCTACATCCCAGCAGCGAGTATACATCTCGTCTACCAAATAATCTCACGGGGTGGCGCAGCAGGCACCCTGTGAGCCAAATGAGAATGCAGCGAGCGGGAGTAAGTGCGGAGACACCACCATGGGCAAACGGGCCCTACAGCGAGTGAAGGAGAGAGCCTGTAGACACCGTGTTGAGCAGACGTGCTCTGGCAGACGTTCCATAGGTTTCATTCGGGGTGGCGCAACAGGCACCCCGCGAGCCAAATGAAAATGCAGCAAGCGGGAGTAAGTGTGGAGACACCACCATGGGCAGACGGGCCCTACAGCGAGTGAAGGAGAGAGCCGGTAGACACCGTGTTGAGCACACGTGCTCTGGCAGACGTGCCATAGGTTTCATTCATTGTCTATTATTAATGTTATATGTATGTTCGTTGGTGTAGTAATAAATTTTGTACTTATCTTAAAGAAAATGAACTCATTTAGAAGAGTCAAGATCAATTTATAGAACTGTTTATAATCCCCCCTTGCCATCCGTGACGGACGTTTTTTTTTATTATAACAGTAGTATATGTTATTTTTCCTTTTTTTTTTGGATGAATTAAATTTTTTGCAGTTATGAGGTTTGGCAGGGACCATAAACCAATGCAATAGTATGAAAATACCCAAATTGTATTTCTTAGAGCTACGGGGTTTGTTTAATTTGGCCAACAATGTGTTAGTTTAGAAAAAATTTCGTTTAAGACATCACATAGGATTATTCCTACTTTGAAAGTTTGTCTACGTCAATATTTATAAATATATGAGTTAGAAAATAAAGTCTATTGGAATATACATTAAGTTATAAAACAGATTTTGTCTCGCACAATCCACGTCACATCTACTGCATCTTACGACTGGTATTTTTAGAACCGCAGCTGTAGAGACGAACAAATATTGATCGCAAATCTCAAACACACTCCTCTATTTCCTTAATCTCAAAAGCTTTTCAGTTCGAACAGTTTCAATATTTTATCAAAATCTTTCTTAGGTATAATATTTTTCATTATTATATCTAAGAAAGAAATTTTGGTTAGTTTATTTTATCAAATGTCATCAACAATTTTGGAATATTTTTGCTTTTCGATTTCCATTCATCATTGCGTCCCTATCAAATGTCATTTTATTGTGTGTGTGTGTGTGTGTGACCACCAAACATAGTTTAAGGTACCGGCCTACGTTCGGAGCACTTTTCTTCAAAAATACAGGGTTCCCACCTATATCCGTTACAACCCCCTTAACTTCTAAACGGTAACAGCTTAGGCCATGAAGTTGGTATCTAGGTATAGTAAAAAGGCTATGCGCTATTCGATGAGGCAACTTACAACGCCATCTATCGGAAAATTTTGGAATTAGCGTATATCGTACCGTTTTATCTCAAAAAACGGTACGATATACGGGAAAAAAGACAATTACAAAGCTGTTTATCATTATCGATTTAGTAAGAAAAGACACCTTGCGCACATTAATGCTTAAAACAGAACGTAGAAAATGAACATTTGTTTGGTCACGATTTCGAAAATTGTCATGTCATAAAGAGTGGAAGAAAGAAACTGAGACACCTCCCTATCATCAGGATCATTTATTTATGTTGCTGAAAATGCTCTCCATTAGCCACTATACACATTTGCACTCTGGATTGGATTTCTCGCTGCCACACGACGTTTCACGACGCCATAGTGTTGAAAATCACGACCAAACAAATGTTCATTTTTTACATTCTGTTTTGAGTATTAATGTGCGCAAGGTGTCTTTTCTTACTAAATCGATGATGCTTAACAACTTTGTAACTGAATTTTCCCCCGTATCTTGTACCGTTTTTGAGATCAAAACTCTAGTTCCAAAATTTGCCGATAGATGGCGTTGTAAGTTGTCTTATCGAGTAGGGCATAGCCTTTTTACTATACCTAGACACCAACTTTATGGCGACTCTCCACTCTATTCAATTCAATATATTTTAATATCCTTTATACTATATGCCACTGTGACACTTTCATGTGTTCTGAAGTAAAAGTTTTACAATATTTCCAAAAATCACTGAAATATACCCCAATAAAGTGAAAAAACACAGTAATTTTTTGTTTAATTATCTCTACACTAGCTGAATACCCGCGTTTGGCTACGGAGTACATTCAAATTAATTACAGTGGTCAATGTATGCAGTTAATATATATATATATATATATATATATATATATATATATATATATATATATATATATATATATATATATATAATCGTAACGAATAGTTTTATAGACAAAATAATGTAGAAGAAACTATTAAATTAAATACAACGGTCAATGTAATGAAATTAATTTGTATGTTTAATATCCATAAAACATACTAATTTGAATTAAATTCTTTAAAAAAAACTTCCGTCTCAATGAGTCTAGTGGTTAAATTTTATCTTTTACCGTATTTTAATATTTTTTTTGTCAATTTATTTTGTTTTTATGCACGTGACACAAAATTAATTTAAAGTATCGCAAAAAGAAAAGAACCACGTGATCAGCATTCAATAAATTAAAGTCTAAAATATAATATTTAAAAATTCACCAAAAATCAGAAAAAGGAGATAAATATTCGAAAAAGATTTCACTTTAAAGGAATTCTTATGGTCTTTCTCGTAATATAAATTTTATAACCCTCAAATTCTTATTTTAAATGCAAACTTTAAAAAATATTACAGAAACAGATTGAAAATTATTATTTTAAAAAATCTAAGAGGAATTTTTCAAAAATATTTCTTAGTGTAGCCGTACACTATAAGAATAATCGCCATGTAAAATTTTAACCCTTTAGGTCCAGCGGTTTGGTCTGTGCGTTATCTGTCAGTCAGTCACGGAACTGTTATATATATATATATATATAGATAAGTACAGGTCCCTGTAGAATGATTCAATGAACACATGTAACTTAGCTTTTAGGTCAAAACATAATTAGTAATATTTAAAATACTACTGCAAAATTTCATTGAAATATATTGAAAACTTATGAAATTATGAGTTTTCTCGTTTATAAAAGTAAATGAAAAAGTTTTCTAGTAGTTAAAAAGTCAGAAAGAAATATTAGTATTTTTAGATCTAAATGCATTTAAAGACGCTAATTCTGGTTTTTTTAATATAGCTTTCGGTTTATTAAATTGGCCATAAGTTCTCATCCAATGATCGTAGGAATAAAAGTAAAGTAGTTTTCGAATCCTAAAAGATGGGCCTTTGAAATAGAGCAATATTTTTTTTTTCGAAATTTGGCACCAAAACAGCCATTTCATCGCACGCAGAGACACTTTGAGAAATATGTTGAAACTGTTTAGCTAAATAAATTCTCAACACTCCTCGAAACGTATAACCATATGGTATGAATCTTACGTGGAATTGAATTCACATATCACTAATGGAGTAAAATTGCAAGTACATATACATAAGACGTACTCAAACAAGAGAAAAAAAAACGTTACCTTTTCCTTAAACATTTGTACATTAATCCACAGATGGGAGACAGAAATCCCACTCAATAACAGAATAGAAATAACACATCACAACCACATCTGCCAATTCTCGACTAGTGATTTGAGGCACAGCAGATCTCACAGTGTAATAAAAAATCCCTTCAAAGAGCTTGGACTCGGGATGTATTTACACGTCAATGTTAATACTCAAAGAAAGTGTGATGTATTTAACGTAATCAGTTTGATCAACATGCAGGAATCAAAGAATTTTCCTGTCTGGCGGTCTAATTGGTTTAGAATAATAACGAGGGCGTTCCTTCGCCATCTGAGGTGAGCAGGAAAATTAGTTTTTAATTTGGGCGTGTGAATGAACCCGTTTCAACGCGAATGGTCACTGGGTAGTAGAATCCGTGGATGAGCGCATGATAAAGAACGTCGAAAGAAGTGAAACATATGAAAAAAAAGTTCCACGCTAATGGATGGCTACAAAATGCTACTATTTAGTAAAGTACAAACGAACTATTAAACACACACATGAAATGCATTAAAAGCATTTCTGTAAGAAACGCTTTTGAGGTTGGCAGCAAAATGTGTAGAATTCTGCAAAGTAACCCCCTTTTCACAGTTTATGCATAATTAATTTAAACCAACAATCATAAATCTAAAATAACCATGAGATATTTCTGTATAATAAAAGTAACTTATTCCACACGTTTCTGGAATAAAAACTTGCCGTAGCGTCAGTCCATGTCCAAGCTATCTAAATTCTCAAAGAAGAACCATTTTAAAACTTTCATTTGTTCCTCCAAGTTCCTCTGTTTTGTTGCCTTATTCGGACTTGTCAGAAGATTCTACTTAGATGGATGATTCGAGAATATCGCTCTAAGAAAAGTGCATTCATTGTGCTTTCCCTCCATCCTCCAGAAACAACCGCCAGAGGATGTCCTTGGAACTTCTTCAGTACCACCAATTAAACCTGCCTTCATTTGTAATGCCATTATATTGACTTTACTATAATTAAACCTCTCCCATTCACGTTATATACACAGATAAGTTTTCCTCACGAGCCTTCATTAATCTTTAAATACTTCTATTAAAATTGCTTCAGAGGCTTTGAAATTGGCCTCTTTTTCTTCTTCATCTGAAACTTTAAAAAATCCAAGTTTTATTGGAAATATTTTTCAGTAGAAGAATTGCTGAGAATTTTGGTAGGGGCTTGTAGGCTGGTTTTTGGTGAGTTCCGGTCATCTTCTGGCTACAACAAGGTTACATGACCAAGCCTTTAATTGAAAAGATCCGTTTTGACATTTCTTTTATTTTCCAAAGCGGCAAGCACTCAACCTGAGAACAATTAACCATGCATACAGTGAGGTCTATAGGTTGTTTTTATGCTGAGTACTCAATAGGTGAACAAACATTATAAAGCAGTGATTCTCAACCTTTATATGCCTACCCCCCCCCCCCTGGGTGACCTTTAGACCCTACGCCTCCTAGGCCTAAAAAAAAACGTAAGTAACACTAGTAAAATGCATTCTGCACATTGTTTGCTAACCTTCCCCCCCCCTGACCCCCTGAGTATCAAGTCTATCCAGGGAACCCCCCCCCCCCTCAGGTTGAGAACCACTGCTATAAAGGAACGACACAGGAACATCTATATATTAAACGGGATTTGAAACCAGATACACAAGGTGGAAGCATCAAATGCTCTTATAACTTCATTTGTTATTTCATTCGGATTACATTCTTTCCTTAAATTAAGAGAGTATCATTTACAGAAATATTCCTAAAAACGTTACACAAGAAAATTAAATTAAATTAAAAAAGCATGAATGAACTTCAAACATTTTCATATTTTATAAGACTTTTATAATTAAATATTTAGTTTCTTTGAGTAAGCCGCACATTCCCCCAAATTTCCAGAAACATTTCAGATATACACTGCTTTATTTCTGTCCCGGAAAAAAATTGAGAGTTTGCCGAGAGTATGCAGTTTTTTAATTCACTGCAAAAATTTACGCAACATATATGCACTTTATTTTCCCCTTCTGGTTAGGTTCAAAAAGATTTTTCGAAACAGCTCCATGGCAGCACCATGCAGTGTAGAGTTAAGCATGGAGCTCTACTGGAAGAAACGCCTTAAGCCGCTAAACTTCTCGTAGGTGTGCTTATCTACGCCTGCTGACAACAACAAGACTTAAATAGAGTTTTAGACACCAAAGAGGCAAGAAACCTTTCATTATGGTTTCCTGTTTTGGTTTGTCTTGGTAGACTGCCAACAGCAAATCTTTCTTCGTGGTATTTATTATAAACACCGACTATTTCGCTAAGGCGCTTCTCTTTCTTTTCCTCCAGCTTTACTGGGAGGTGATGGACAGTATGGCAAGTGGATGATATAGTGCGGAAGTGTGTTTAGCAAGCCTTAAGGTGAAAGCGGAGCCAGGTTAAAAGCATACCCAAACAACACGTGGTAACTTCTACGGGAAGAGACACGTGGATCAAAGGTAATATTTTTAGTAAATATTGTATTAGATAAAATGTCAATACTTTTAATCTGCCGCCAAAGTGCTAGTCGAAGATTACCTTATCTATTTCCAAATAAGAGCGAGAACGATGTATTATCGAGGTCTTTATCTACATCTCAGCTTTGGTGGCATTCAGAAACCATTACACTTTAAGAAAAGGAAATTAAATTGTAAGAAATTTTTTTTTCAACCAAATGAATCCGAAATGTCAGCACCTCTGTTTACAAACTTTTATTCATATCGGATGCATTAGATAAGCTGAAATGGTTATACTGTGATTCAACGTTTGTTTTAGAGATGATTTTCAAAATAAGAGTAAAAACAGATATTACATTGTAAGACATTCATAAAATCTACTTTCTATGGGCATGAATATCACTACGACAAAGTTAAAAAATTTTAGCTGATATTTCAAAAGAAAAACGTATATTGAATAACCTGTAGAGTTGGAACACAACAAGAACACAACCAGAAAACAGAGGCACCACTTATTACAAACTTAAACATAGTTAAGGGCCATTTTCAGCTAATATACTATAACATAACAATTCTAAAATTTGGATGATTGGTGAACCCTCTGCTTAAGTTCCTTAGGCCGAAGTAGCACAGGAGCTAGAACAGAAGCTGAATACTGGAGAGAACGATGATAAAAATTAACCATGACCAGAAATCTATGAAGATCATCGACTAAGGCAAGGATAGTTTAGTAATATTTCAACTCTTTCTGACAGGAAAGATAAATTTTAACAAGAAATTATAAATCCTAAGAACTTCAATTTATTAAACCACGCAAACATACTTTTCGACATTAATTATTTACTGAAATAATGAATGAATCTTAACACTGAATATGACGTGCTAAAATATTGATATAAGATCCTGTAAATGTTCCCCATGTCTTAAGACGCAACATGTACCTCGCCTGGTACATCGGGTAAATATGCACGGCAGTCGGAATCCCTTAACATGTCGTCGACAAGTTCCTTAACAAGTCATGACAATACAAGAAATATTATTTGATGGCACATCAATGTTTTCATGTATTAAAGAATCAAAACCATGACAATTTCGAAACTTATTTAAGGACGTTTTCCAGAAATGGAAATAACCATAGTTGAACCAGGAAGCCCGATAAACACCTCGATATCAAACTAACTAAATATATATATATATATATATATATATATATATATATATATATATATATATATATATATATATATATATATATATATATATATATATATATATATATATAATATAATATATATATATACATATATACATATATAATATAATATATATATATATATATATATATATACATATATAATATATATATACATATATACATATATATATATATATATATATATATATATAATATAATATAATATATATATATATATACATATACACACACACACACACACACACACACACACATATATTATATATATATATATATATAAAAATTTAAATATCGAATATTTTGTCTTTCCTTTTACGACATTTGTCCTTTTTTGCATCTTACAAAAGTAAAAATTTTATAACTGTCCGATTTGGCGTCAAATTGAAAACAATTTTATTATTTTGGCTGATTATTTTTATCCAAGTGTTTTCATTATGTTTACGTTCAAGGAAGTTTCACGCAAATTGGTATGTTATTGTTCAAAAATAAAAGAAATATTAATGCAACAATGTGTTTTTTATCCCCTATCCAAAATTGATGCTATCAGCCGAAACAGATTATCCGATATTGATTTTTTAGTATATTTTTCTTTAAATAAATCGTTTATTTTCTCAGTCTGATCTTAAATCAATAACCTTAGAGAAAATTCGACTTTCTTTACAATCTATACGAAAAAGGATGAGAAAAATTAAAAACTAGTTTATCCGAAACCGATGTTTTTGAGTGCAATATACATTATAGGAAAATCTTTTATATCGACAGAAGTTCGCAGAAAGAAAAATATATTACATAAAAAATCATTATATTAGTATCGGCAGATTAGTTGCTTCGAGTACCTTCCTTTTTGTAGTATAATATTTAAGCACATTTTGAAAGAAAATTTTTAAAATAACATCTTAATTTTCATTTTACTTTTAATAATTAAAATATTACGTTTTTCTTCTCAACTAATTTTTTTAGTCTTACTTTAAACCAAGATGCATTCTTTCCCGGCTGTTGAGATAAAATAAATTTGCTTTTAAATATAGATAAAGGAAGAAATATAAGGCTATCATATCATAATTCCAGACTTTAGAAAAGAAATAATATTTTAACTTGAACGCACAGACACATAACAAAACAACTACGAAACTTTCTCAAAATACTTTAAAAATTCATTTATTAAAAAAGTTAATGGGAAAGGAAAGCTAATGATAATAAAAATTGTTTCTAAACATTAAAGATTTTTTAGTTACTTAAATTTTATCTTAGAAAATGGGTATTACTTAAAGAGTTAAAAAAAGTCTATTACTCCCAAACGCCAATGTTTACAAGAATAAGGAAAAAAGAAAAATTGAAATAAAAAAATTACAAGAGAGATTGGAGTAAAACTGGACTAAATATCGTTTAAACAAACCTTTAAATGAAAAAAATATATAAAAAGGGCAATCACTATCAGAATTGAATTCTAACTTTGAACAAATATAATTTTCCATTTATGCTTGACATCATGAACTACTGAAACTTTAAAATTAATATATAGTGCCCTTTTTTGGATATGCTGAGATCATATTTTTACTTAAAAAAATCAAAATTAAAGGAAGAATAATGAGAAACTATTTTCCTAGTATATAAATATCCCGAGTTTGGAAAATATAGTATATTACCGAAGAGTTAGATTGTAAAGCGAAATTTTGATCATGCTGGCTAACTTCTGTAATGAGGGCTGTGGAAGACAAAAAAATTTGAGGTTCAAATTGCATCTCCGTAAAATTTTTAAAAAAATCCTAAAGTTGTCACAAACAGCTTAAATTCTGAGAATTTTTTTTTTTTTTTTTTTTTTTGGTTGCTCTTGAATCTCTGTAGTTTGTTTGTTACACAAGGGCTAAGTACCGCAAGATTCACATTCAAGGCAATAATTAGCTTATTATATAGCTAGAAACGAGTATTGGGTTACTTTCGCCTCTTTCAATACAGATAGTCTACTTGTTCCGGTAATTAAGAAATAATTTACTCTAAATGCTATTTGGAATCAACTTACTTAAAGTCACAAAATGGTTTAAGGAGAATTACTCACAGAAAACATGGTCTAGAGAATTTTGCTCCAAAATTTTCAACCCAGTCGACTTTTCTTTTCTAGAGTGAAAAGGAACTTTGTACAAAAGAATCGGTATCAAAGTATAGACGTACACTTTTGATTATTTTTATATTTAATTCTTGAAAACAGAAATAAAGAGAAAAAAGGCTTTCAAAATTTTAATTTTACAGGACATAAAATTATTAATGACAATCGCTACAGAATTTAAATTGTTTTTGAATACTTTTTTTTTAAATTTGAGAAACACGCAAGTTGCATTTATAGAACCATTTTCAAACGCAGAAAACAGAATTTTAAAAAAAGGTATTTGCCAATCTATACTTAGAAAAATACTAAGCTTATTTATTTCCAATGGCAAGAATTACAGGACAAAAGGTATCAAAAAGACAAAAATACAAGAACAAGACAGAAAAATGACATCAGTTAATCCATGAACTTATGCCTGGCAATCCAATAGCGCTCCCATACAGAAACGGGAGGTAAAGCAGGACAAGAAGCAAGGTGAAGCATGTCCATTTCTTCCTGCTTATCACACAGGAGACAAAGAGGGTCGGGAGCCAAGTTAATTCTGTGGAGGTGCTTGCAAAGGCAATCATGGCCAGAAAAAAGCCGTAGCATTGCCACAGATTTACCTCTAGGCCACCCAGGAGTATCATGGACATGGACATACCAGAGCTTGTAACCGCTTCTAGCAGCAACAACCTGTGAGAAGGAACACCTGAGGGTCTTTTTAACTATCGTCTTGATGGAATGGTAGGCCAAATCCTAGTTGTTTAGCTGTAAAACAGAAGCCCCCTTTTTCGCTAGGAAGTCAGCAGCCTCGTTCCCCTCGATTCCGTAGTGGGCCGGGATCCACTGCAAGATATCTGTTTTATTATGATTCGACAACCGTTCCAGAAGATAACAGTCAGCAGTATCTTTGGATCGAGAGAAACATAGGGAGACAATAGCCAGAAGAGCTTAACACAGGGATAAAAAGGCGAGGCAAATTCCGGCTTTCTGAAGTACCAACCTTAAAACTGAAAGAGAGCTAGGGGTCGAAACGAGACTATCGAAGTTCAGATCTTAAAAATTTTGAGAAAAATGAATACTATGAAAGGAAGAAAGAAAATTTAAGCTTTACTCCAAGGAACCACTCGCTAACGAGTCTAATCCAACTAAGCACTTGAGGTTAAAAGTAAAAACTCCAAAGTCACTTCAGATCTGTGAATAAGAATCTTATCTTGCCAATGCTATAAAAACTCCTCGTTCAATTTAACACAGGAAGAGTAGATCAGAACCTTAAGGTGCAAAAATACGCTAACCGGGGACTTAATGATACATTAACATTCACATGAAAGGTTAAATTAAAAATAAGGTGAGTAGTTAAAATTTAAAAGTTCTAGTTGGATGCCTAACTTAATCAAAAATGTGCATATTTTACTCGCTTTTTTATGGCCTTCATCAAGGGGCTTTATTTGAGTTATGAACCTTGCAGCCTTTGATTTACCTTTAAGGCTGCTGTGTACTAACCCTATTGGATTCGCTCACCTCAATGTTAACCTATGGAGAAAATGTGTCTACTATTGACAGTTACATAAATGCTGATAATCCAATAAAAATGGTATTTTCAGATAGCCTGAACTTACCTGCACATTGTAACAGGATTCATTTTATAAATTCAGTCAACCAAAGGAATTTATGAGTGTTTAAAGCACACTATACCATATTTTCCCCCGAATAATTTGGTTTGGTTTGGTTTGGCAGTCAAATTTTTGCTACACGAGGGCTAATTAGACCGGGACCTACAGTTTAAAGTCAATTCCGAACGACTACAAACATCCATGCCAACAGTGCGACTCAAACCCACAGAATCTGAACCGAATGCCAGCGCCCTAGCCATTTGGCCATCACCTGCCTCCCGAATAATTTAAATTTTAAAATATTTGCATTTTTTTAACGAAAAAAGCTCCAAGGTGCCAAATTTCTATCTGTATTATGAAGTACAATTTTTAAAAAATCCTAAATCCAAGACAGCAATCCTTGGAAAAATTTTACTCCATAGGTTAACATTGAGGTGAGCGAATCCGATAGGGTTAGTACACAGCAGCCTTAATATCTAATACAGTTCACAGTTTTACAATGGGAATCACTAGAACAAAAACGCTTTATCTCCAAAAAAGTAGCAACATATGATTGTCCACCAACTATTTCATGGGTTTTCATGACAATTTGTGGAATTGGCTTTTAAAACAGACACATTACAATGCATATTGAAAAAGTGGGACTAGAACTTATTCTTGGGAGGCGTTTCCTGTTTAGGTTAGTGTTGGTCGAATGCCAGGCCTTTTCCGAATGGTGGTGAGACAAACAACTTACTTTTTTAATCGAATCGACGCTGTTGATGGACAACGGAAGCGAGGGAGCGATTCCTCAAGGCATGAATGATGAGAAAGCGGGCACCAAAGTGGGGGAGAAATGAGCAGTAGGACTAGGATTCAAGGAATTAACACCGAGACAAAATAAAACGTGATTCACGCTGGTGACAGGAGGGGACTCTCCACAGACGAATTCGAGTTCATTTTTTAAGTTCGAGCGAACTCAAGGTTTAAGGCGGCGCATCAGTCAATCTCGCAAAGTTTTATTCCCCGTGTTATGGCTGCTGTGTACTAACCCTACTGGATTCGCTCAATTCAGTGTTAACCTATGGAGAAAATATGTCTACTATTAACAGTCCCATAAATGCGAATAATCCAATAAAAATGGTCTTTTCAGATAGCCTGAACTTTTCTGCACCTTGCCAACAGGATTCGTTTAAAAATTTCGTCCACCAAAGAAACAGATGAGCGTTTAAAACACACTCTACCAGATTTCCCCCCCCCCGAATAATTTAAATTTAAAAATATTATTTACATTTAAAAAAAAACGAAAATTATCCCGAGGTGTCAAATTTCTTTCTCTATTATGGAGTAAACTTTGAAAAAAAAATCTTTGAATCCAAGTCGGCAATCCTTGGACACATTTTCTCCATAGGTTAACATTGAGGTGAACGAATCCTATAGAATTAGTACACAGCATCCTCAAACTACAGAGAAATTTTCTCTCCATATAACTTATACATTGTAAATAATTCAACAGAAAATAATCTCGGTGGATCTCGTTGCCTTGGGATGTCTTTTGGCTAGTAAGTTACCTCAAGGGGGATCTTTCTGAATAGGGTGCAGGTCTAACCAAAACACATACCAAGTCCCCAAGATACCTTTTGAAACAGATAGTCAAATCAAATTAAAATAAACAGAAATCCTGCACTTAGAGCTAAATGTACCATAAATGCAAGATTCTGTAGCAATAAAAAGTAAACATACTATCCTAAAAGAACACAAATGAAAAGACAGAAATATAAAAGGTACACTCACCCTATCCCAATAAGTTTGTGCAGTAACGGCTATAACTAATGGTTATAACTGTGGCTGCTTTTTAGTTATGATCATTACTGCAAAACTTATTGGGATAGAGTGAGTGTACCTTTTATATTTCTGTCTTTTCATTTGTGTTCTTTTAGGATTGTATGGTTACTTTTTACTGCAACAGAATCTTGCATTTATGGTACGTTTAGCTCTAAGTGCAGCATCCTATTCAGAAAGTCCCCCCCCCCCCTGAAGTAACTGATTCGGTTAGGCCTTCTGATGAAGGGACCGGTCGGTTGCCTCGTTATATGGTTTAGTTTTTATACTGTTACAGAATCTTGCATTTATGGTGCGCTTAACAGAAAGTGCAGAATTTCTGTTTATTTCACTTGACTGTCATTGCATTCTTCCTGTTATATAATATTTTTTTCAGTTGAATTATTTAAATTTTACTTGTTATAATTCCTCTCAGTATGTTTCCTATCGCAGATCAGCAAAAAAATATGTATTAGCTAATCTGTTTCCATCTTTAAACAATGTATATTTTCCTCAAAAAATCTTTCACTGTAACACATTCAGAAAACAATTATAAATTTGTAACGATAACCGTCTGTTATATAACATCCTAAATAATTAACTGCTGAAAAAATTTAAAAGTTTAAAATTTTATTTCATACATTTGCCATAATTTGCAAAAAGCATGGTTCAAAAATATGCGTTAACTAATCTGCCAATTTGAAAAATACCATGAGGAAAATCCCCTACGCCCTAACATGGATAGATATACGCCATGTCAATGGATTGGTTTGATTTAGAGCGTTACGGTCACTTTTTTGCTACAGGACGGTCATTAGACCGGGAGCTACTCCTTAAAGCCGATCCCGAGCGGCTACAAACGTCCATGCCAAGCGTGAAACTCGAACCCACAGACTTTGGTACCAAACGCCAGCAACCCCCCCCCCCCCCCCATGTCAATAAGCCATGTCAATGGATACGCCGCCTTCGGTTTGCTCGGTTCTCAAATTCAATTGATTTCGCATCTAAACAGCAGAGCTATCTCAAATCAAGGATACTGAAGAACTTCTAGCAATATACTGTCAAGTTTTGGACGGAGGAGAATATTTCTAGTGTTAATACATAATGTTTATTAACAACACTTAGAGCCTGTTCACATAGGAGTCCGGTAGCAGAAGCGTTAAAGTATTGAAATATATTTAACCAATGACACATCTCCAAACGATTAGCAACGAAATTTTTAACGCCTATGATTGATTTATTTCAGTCTCAGTGCCATCTTTCCTTTAAAGCTTCCTCTACCGGACTCCCATAACCAACCTTTAAAAAAAGTTAAAAACACTTTCGAATAATTACTTTTTCAGTAATATCTTTAGTTTAAATTTGTTGAAATATACTGAATTTATCATCCTTCCAAAGACAGAAATATCCCCGAAATCCTGAAGGGCTGGTAGCTCAAAATTTTGAACAATTTTCAAGAAGTTGCAAGATTTGAGGAAACAAATCTCGGTGTTAAAAGCATAGATTGATTGGCTGGGAGAAATCACATTTATTTACTGCAACACGACGGCTAAACTGACCGGGACTTACCGTCCAAATACGACTCCGAAAGGTACCGATGCCTGGAGCGGGATTTGAACCCTCTGTCTGTAGATACGAAAACTAGCGATCTACCTATCTGACCACCAACGCTCCGCTCACCCTTTTAATAGATAAGGTAATTACACAGGGACCTACAACAGGCTATTAGATACGCCCTCTTAAGCAATTTGCTGAAATTTCGTCAAATCACATCTGATTTTACATCTAGAGAAAATGCCCTCAAACCGAGTACACTGAAATTCTTCATTGTACTCCGATTCCGAATGGCTAAGAACACCTATGCTTACTGCGGGACTCGAACCCGCAGACTGGGGTTTCTAGGACTATGGCCTCATGCATTAGGCTATCGTTTCGTGAGTTAAAGGAGACTGCCCGATTTACAGAGTGTCTCAAACTCCAAGTCCAGGATAGGAGAAATTTTCAAACAGCAGACAGAAAGTTGATGATACATTAACCCTTTCAGGGCCACTAACTCAAAATATCTTTCGGGGAGGACAAAACTTTATATCCGAAGAACTATTACCCTTAGGAACATACTCTGTAAAAAATAAAAAAAAATTCAGCTTTAGTTTAGGCAGGGGGAGGTGGTCCCTTTTTGAACCACCTCGCACCTAAAGCACTGAATATTAGAACGTCTGTTCTGACTGGCTAAGCCATTATAACCCTATGAAATTAATAATAATATAGAGCAAAGATATAAAAATATGTCCATTGCAATCAGTTTACAATATATATACATATATATGCATTCATTTATTTATATTTATACACAATATTTATCAAAAATAATTATCTGTTCAAAAATAAATAAATAAAGTAGAAAGTATATAATGAAAGTAAAAAGTATTTAAATGAAAGTATATAATGGAAATTATATAATGAAAGTAAAAAGAAAAAAAGTATAAATACTCACTAATAATGTTATGAGAGACATTTTTAAAAAAAACTTTGTCAATGGAATTCAATCCTCCCTCCAGAATCTCGTGTTGCGAAACATAAACATAATCTTATAATCCTCTGTTCACCAGGGGGAGTAACCAGGAAAAACCGACATAGGGAGGGGGAGTTCTTAATCCTTTAGCTTATGAACACTTTTTTTCTATTATAGTTGTTATAAACAAGAGTAACATACTCTGGCAAATATGATTAATGTGTTCTTTCTATTAAAGTTGAAAGGAATCGATAAACTCCTTAAAACTGCAATATCAGTTTCAGAACATATAACTAAAAAATACTAAAACTGATAGGATGTCGTTACCAAACTTCCCATTTCTAACAAATATAGATAAAAATTTCCCTGGTACAAAATATTGGAACTGATAGTCAAATAAACTGCGAAAAGTATTGCGGCCGCTTTGACAGAGGAAAATAAAAGCATTTT
This sequence comes from Dolomedes plantarius, assembly GCA_907164885.2. Taxonomy (NCBI): domain Eukaryota; kingdom Metazoa; phylum Arthropoda; class Arachnida; order Araneae; family Dolomedidae; genus Dolomedes; species Dolomedes plantarius. The sequence goes on along the minus strand of OU015490.1, from coordinate 159,528,889 downwards.
TCTTTAAAAGAACGAAACATAACAACGATCAGTAAAGTCAAAAGATGATACGATATCAGCTGAAATAGAGAAATTAGGAATCTGTTAAGGAAGAGTATAACCGTGAAATTCAGGCATCAATATCTACAGCTAAGCATAAATTCAAGAATGAATAGCAGTTCACTTACGGTAATTTAACTTATGCTCATCAACACGGCTAAAACTGTCATGCAGTTTTCAGATCATATTATTCTATTAACCTTCTCTTTACGGGGTGGGATAGCATGTATCCCAAGAATGGGGGATCAAGAATGAATATATATACACATACATATATATATACACATATATATCTATATATACATATACATATATATACACATATATATCTATATATACATATACATATATACATACGCACACATATACACACACACATACATATACAGTGGAGTCTCGATCTATCGTTTTTCAAGGGACCGATTGAAATGAACGATAAATGCGGGAAAACGATAGATGCGGAAACATAACAAAGCAATATGATCGGTTGGGACTGGATAAAATGAACGACACATACGGAAAAACGATGGATCCGAAAACGATCGATCGAGATTCCATTGTATATATATATACACACACACACACACACACACACACACACACACACACACACACACACACATATATATATATATATATATATATATACATATACATGCATACATATATACATACACACACACACACACATATATATATCTATATATACATATACATACATATATACATATACACACACACACATATACACACACACACACACATATACACACACACACACATATATATATCTATATATACATATACATACATATATACATATACACACACACACATATACACACACACACACATATACACACACACACACACACACACACACACACACACACACACACATATATATATATATATAGCCCCCTTAATGGCCGTTTTTACAAAGGGGGTATGAAATTTCCCGTTCTAAAGAGGAAATCGGAAAAATGGGCCTCGTAAGCTAAAGGTTAACGCTAAACAAATATTACCAGTAAAAGATTTGAACCAATAAACAAAATGAAATTCAAAGCACAACTACGGCCACATTAAAAGTGAAATGAAAAGCATTCTCCTCTAGAAGAACAAAATGTAACACCGACAAAAGAAGTTAAAAGATATGATTTTAGCAACAACCGAGAAATTTCGAGTACCTTAAGCAAGACTGAATCATTAAAATGTCTGCATAAATATCTGTAGATGGGTGTGAATTCAAGGATGTAGACTGGATGTGTAGCAATTCCAAAGCGAAACCTCTAAATTTTAAAATTTAATGCAGCAATAAACATTTCAGTTTTTTTAACACTTTACATTTATTTTGCCTATCCAAGCTAAAATAACGTTTTTCAAACTACAAAACTTTGTACAGAAATAATTTTGGAGTGTTTCTCCTTGATTAAATTTAAGAAAGGTGGCATAAATTTTGTATTTATCTTCATCCTCGCATAAATCCCAATTAAGCGATATAAAACTACTTGAATATGAGTTTACCATTTGAAGATTTTTCAAGGTTCGGTTTCATTTAATAAAAACTTCAATTCACAAATGCTTATGGTTCAATTAAACAAAAATTTATTGTGAGAAAGCCTGCTTTCCAGCTTACAAAGAACTTTTTATGAGAACAGAATGCATAAAAACCTAACAAAAGCTTATTAATTTTATATTTTGAAACTTTTTTTTTGGTGTGGGGGGGGGGGGGAATTCTAGGTTTTAACAGTGACCTAAGCTCCCCTAACCTTCATCAAGTTACAGCCACGCTCTGCAAACAAAACCATACATTGGAAATTTTCTCTTACTTTGAAGATCTTACAATTTTATACCAAGCATGAAAGAAGACTTTAAATCAGTGAGAGAACTCCATTAGTTACGCTAAAACCTCCAAATACCAAGGAAGAATGAACGGTTGAAAAGCGTGACCCTGTAGCCCAGTGGTTCGCAACCGGTGGTCCGCGAGAGCCTCGGGAGTGGTCCGGCACCACATATAAAAAAGTTGTCAAATAAATGGGGAGTTTGAAAGCAGTGATCGCTGAACTAGATGGGCCGAATATTTCCGATGACTATCTGTTGTTGAATTAAAATTTCTTAGACGTTTAACATAATTATTTTATTATTAGAATATGATACGTTAGAATGTGAGTACTTTAATCCTGTAGGGTAAATGCACCTATAATGGGCCACCCTTTAGAAATGTCGAGAAATTAAGGGTCTATTGTTACCTTAGGCAGTGGAAGGGGTGGGGGTCATTGGCTACTACCTGTGAGGATCCCTTAGCATTGGATTTTCAGTTCATTCCTTTACTTTGTGCGAAGCGTAAGGTGTATTCCGCTAGCGAGAAGAAAATTTGTGTTTGTTTTAACGTCTGCTTAAGAAATCTGTTAAGGTAAGTGAATTTTTCAAAATTTTTTATTTAAGTACTATAATGCCTGTTTAATGACTTAAACTATTATTCATTACGATAGTATGTATAATTCAAATTGTACAGTGATTAAATGACAAAAAACTTAGATTCCATTGTCAAAATAGCGTGGCCCATCATGGGATCACGAATTATTACACTGTCCCTGTATTGGGCCAGCACGTGTACTGGTACAAATTATTTTTTCGGAACTGTCAATATTTGCAACAACATACCAACTGTGACAAGTAAAGCGGTACATAAATTTATATTTCAGTTTTTATATATTTAGTGTAGTTGTACTGTAGTTATAAAATGAATAGACCGGTTTAAAAATATATCATGTTTTTAGTTCCTTTTCTTTCCAATTTTATGATATTATAGAATTGATTTTTGTTCCATAACAGATTAAATAGATGGCCCATTAATGTTGTTATGGGCGATATTGATGGCCCATTATTGGGTGGCCCATTATGGGTACATCGGATAAAATAATGGCCCATTATAGGTGCATCAGGTTGGTTATTTATGTATATATATATTTTGTTATGAATGCAGCCAGTGCGCTCCAATTGCTACTACAGATGTAAGACAGTTATTAAAATGGCAGGTAAAAATTTGACCAGTTTGTTTTATCTATAGCTGTGAAAATTCAGATTTACTTCAATTTTTCTCTTAACTGGCCCATTACTGGTGCGTTTACCCTATCCCTTTTGCCTGAGGAATATTCTATACCCCCATACCCCCCGGAAGGTCCCCCCTCAAGTCGGTAGAGGGTGGTGCGCACATGGTTCAATTTCTGGCCTAGTGGTCCACAGACTTATATTGGTTGAGAACCACTGCTGTAGCCGAATGGTCAGCATGCCTATATAAGATAAACAGGATCTGTCGTGTTCTAGTCCTGGATGAAAGTCCTGGATAGTAAGGGATGGTACCTTGACCCAAACCATATTATACATCATTATGTACACAGGGCTGGGGTTTCGTGGTGATCCCCACGGACATATGGCAACAACAACAACATATATATACATCCTGAAACGAAATTCATACAATTTCACACACACACCCCTCATTCCCAGAATGAATACTGTATCACTCTAGCAGACGATTCCGTCTCATCTCCTCTCCTCCGTTGGATTTCATCCAGTGGCCACCTACCGCTAGGATGAATATTAGTTACTGAAGAAATATTTAAGGTCACTCGAAAGTCAAGCAACAGTTGCGACTGTCAAATCTCGACCTTCTATATTTTATTTTTTCGCGCCACGTGAAGTCCTTCACAGAGACACTATTGTATGTTTTGGCTTGTAGCAGAGAGGGAAATCCTAAACAATGGTGGATCAAAAGAGAAAAAAAAGTTACACCTCGTAAAAGCGTCGGTAGTCCAACTCTTAGTGCCACAATCCTAGTTGGCACCTTACTGACTTATTTACAGACATCGAGTAAACAGCAACGCTCCATGACAACTCCATCTACTTGTCTAGCGTAAGAGGTTTCTTTTAGATAGACTAATTCGATAACAAAGCTTCACTTTCTTATGTAACACATTCTTTCAGGGGGTCCGAGACAAAAAAAAATTGATTTTTTTTATTTAGTCGCTCTTTGAAATGGGTTTTTTTTTTTACCACATCAATTTCATCATTAATCCTCACCAATTAAATTTTCACATGAGTTTAATCGAATAATTCTTACTTAATTGTATCTTTAGTGATTTCAAGCTTCTTAACAGTAATTATGCAATATGCATAATATGATCTACGCAGCAAGCTTCTGTAAACCGGCGATGAGAATTCTTTCCCATCGAATGAAAATTACATGTGATCAAATAAAAATGCTACGCACTGATGTAGAAGAAAAATTTTGAAAAAAAAAAAAAGCGATTTTAAAAGTTAATATCGTTTAAACATTAGTCATTTAAAAATGAATCCTATACCTAAATGAAATTTTTTTATTAATTAGCACTATTTTTTTATTACTAATGTTGGGTAGGTACAGCAAAATTAATGATCAATACATTTAAAACTACTTATAAATAAATATAAATAATCATTTACAATATTTAAAAAATAGAAATAGAGTAAGGAAAATTATATCTTTGGTTTCACGCGCTAAGTTAAGTTTGATACGATAATAACAAACATTTTATTTTTAACTAGCTGAATACCCGTGCTTTGCTACGGAGTACATTCAAATTAAACACAACGGTCAATGTATGCAATTAATATCAAAAAAAAAATATATTTATGAAAAAAATCATAACGGATATTTTTATACACAAATTAATATAGAAGGAATATATTGAAATTAAATCTAATTGAACATCTAAAGAATATAGTACAGTTAATATAGTAGAGTTTGGGGAACATTTCTTTTACTCTATATTAATATTTTTTTTGGATAATTTCCAATCGTCTGCTGCATTAGAAAGAACAAACATATTTTTTGCCAATTTATTTCGTTGCTATGCACGTGTCGATAAATTAATTTAAAGTATCACAAAAGGAAAGAAACCACGTGATCAGCATTTAATAAATTAAAAATTCTAAAAATTAATCTTTAAAAATTCACCAAAAATCAGAAAATGGAGGTAAAGATTCGAAAAAGATTTTATTTTAAAGGAATTTTTATGATCTTTCTCATGATGTAAATTTTATAATCCTCAGATTGTTATTTTAAATGCAAACTTTAAAGAATATTACAAAAACAGCTTAAAAATTTAATTTAAAAAAATCTAAGAAGAATTTTTCAAAAATCTTTCTTAGTGCACCCCTGCACAAGAAGAAGAATCGCCATACAAAATTTCAGCCCTTTATGTCCAGCGGTTTGGTCTGTGCGTTATCTGTCAGTCAGTCAGTTACGGAACTGTTTTATATACAGTGATTTCCGCTTATAAGAATCACGTTTGTTATTACTGTTTTTGATTCTTATAAGCTGTTGATTCTTATAACCGAAACTTCCCTTTGGACAGACACACATACACAAATATATACTTGTACATATATATAAACACACAGGCACATATAGACATAATTTACCATTAAATACTCTTTAATTTACGTTATTTATCATTTATTAAAATTATTTTTTATAATTTTAAAAATACTCAATTTCTAAACAAATACTATAACTCAATTTCTAGACCTATAAGTAACAACACATGATTATAAAATCAACAAGAGGCAGCTTCTCTTTGACTACACTTTGGAAGAGCATCATATCTAATTAACAAGTTCTGTTTTTCAGAAAAACTAAGAGTTTTCCTTGTTTTTATCATATTTGAATTCGACTATCAAAAAGTTCTAACACTAACTGGCAATTTTGTTAGAAAACTAAAGTGAATACTAGCGACGTATGCTTATTACAGTCTCAGACGAAGATTCACTTTATAGCTTACGTTTCACGGTTTGATTCTGAATCAAACCGTGAAACGTTTGATTCAGCATCTGGTTCATCTGATTCAGCAAAATGGATCCGTTAACGTTTCACGGTTTGAAGTGCTGAATCCACTGTCCCGTTTGCGTAAGTGATGGTGGACACTTCGCGGAAGATTTATGTGTTTCAGGGTCCAGAAATCCGCAACCAGGAAGTAAGTGGTGGGAAAAAAGAAGTGCCTGTCTGGAGAAAAGCGAAATCGGACCCGGGAGGGTTAGATGCCCCTGGGTAAAGCTAATAAGACAGTGTTTAGCAAAAACGTATAAGGAGAAACTCTTATGTTATGTCTAAAGGAATGTATTTTACGACTGTTTTCCACCCCAAAGTTTTATCAATCTTTCTT